>VVHJ01038624.1:2787-14861 GCA_015107715.1 Tylochromis polylepis
CCCTCCCCCCCCCCCCTTCCTGTTCCTATCCATTTAAAAACTTGATTTTAAAAGTTTTTTTATTATTTTACAAGCCTTAATACATGATCTTCAAACAGGTCACCTGTTTATGTTTCTTATATCATTTGCAAGTATAGTCTGTGTTTGGAATTACGTTTTTATAATTATTCTCTCTCAGACCGTTAACACGACTGAAGCTGAAAAAAACAAAACAAGACTAGTAAAGTCTTATGCACATATAAACATTAACTTATTTTAATCTTTCATGTCTTTCTTAATGTTAGATCTGTATCCAGCCAGCATTTCCTTAGTGGCTTTGAATATGGTAGGGCTTTTCCAGTCTTACTTGAGAATGTGTGTGTGAGCCCTTTTATTACTAAACTGCTGTACAGCACATCTCCCCTCACATACAATCACACTCTAATGCTTTGTCTGCAGCTGCGGTGTTGCTTTCTGCCTGCATTATTTACCTCATATTCATATTTTTCTTATAATATAATTTTATCTTCCTTTGTGAAATCAGCTGTTCTGCTCAATAGACCTTGGTTGGCCATGTTGTTGATTGGTCAGACAACACTACCCATTTCATGTGAGATTGTGAAACCCTGGGGTAACTTATTGAGTGGATAACCAGTTTTGTGCAGCTTGTGTGACCGCTTAGCCTGACTGGTGTTGTTAGTGAAAGTAGATAGCGGAAGGATATCCTGGGTTTGTTGGGCTCAGATGGCAATGCCTGCAGTAAGAAGTCATCACCAAAATAAAGACACTGATGATAAATTGGACACAGGTAGGACAACACAGGTGAGTCACAGGTGGACATCGAATCGCAACGAAGGAAAAACTAACAAAGACAGGAAGCAAAACGGACAACAGTGTAAGCAGACCAAGAATTACAAAATAAAACAAACAGGAAATTACAAGGTAACCCAACATGCAGACACCCACCATTGTCTTATAAAACAAACTGTGGCTTTGGAGAATCACTTTCAAATTTTCGACCCTTGTGCAGTTCGGCTTTTCATGTGATATAATATTATCCGTATTAAGGCACAGCATGCTGCACAAGTGCCGGAAAACTGTGCCCACTGTTTTCTGAGCTAATGGCCGGTTATCGGTGCACCCCATGCCATCACAGTTTAAAAATACTGAAACTGCCACTGTGAAAGACTGACTCCCAGCCCTAAAGTTATGTTCCAGAATGCCTGAAATATGATTAGAGTCACCCTACTACTTATTGAAACAAATTCCTAAATATGAGTGTAATAAAAAACAAACAAACAAACAAAAAACACAACTAACTAACAATTATCACAATTTCACAGCATTTAGTTGTTCCTTTCTTCTTCTTTTTAATTCTAAATTGAAAATCCTAGAAGCACAGAAGGCCTGTCAATGAGAGCTTTCATGCCCCGTCACACAAGACTGAGGAGACCTGTGTGACTGAGATACAACACAATCCAGCCAACTGCAGCTCCTTGGCTCTAGTAAGTTTATAGACATGTTGCCAACAGATAGTGATTGATGATAGCATCTGATGCAATTTACTCCTTGTCCAGGGTTGCTGGTTCACATTCTGTGGTTGATGGTGAAAGCGCAGGTTCCAAAGAAAATCTCCTGTGAATCTGTCAGCTAGAATATAACTCTGGGCTTAAGAAGCAAAGACTGTGGATGGGATTTCTTGTTTATCTGCAAATACAGATGGAAATAAGTCGTAGGATGTGTGCTGTGTAAATGACAAATGAAAACTTCAAATAATTATACTGTCTGATTGGAAAAGAAAAATAAGCACAATATTTGCATCTAAAAAATGTAAGAAAAATATAGCTTCAGAGATTAGAAAGTCTATTAATGAACCGCTTTCCAGATAGAAGGCACTCACATTAAGAACAGGAAGAATTTGGATTTCAATACAATCACTGTTGCCGGTTCTCCATTGAGAAGGAGGAGTGCCCAAAGACTGGGTGCTGTTTAGGAAATTGATGAAATCTGAAAAATTACCATGTTGACTAGATTAGGCAGGGCAACTTATCAAGCAATCTCTTGATAGAACAGTTTGATGGATTGTGTGCCTTCTTTATTTTCTCTGAATTTGTTCTTAATTGGTCCGTGCAATTAGGCATCACTACAGAAAAGACATAGTAAATGTTTCCCAAATTGCATTTTTATATTGGTTTTAGCTTGTTTTCCAGTTCTTGACAGTGTGTGCCCCTCTTTATTCATCTCAGATGAACCATGATGACTTTATTTTTAAATCTAGTAACCACATAGACACTCTCATTACCATGATTGTCATTCTGCAGCCACCAGGCAAGCAGCAGATGTGCAAATCAAGTACTTCACCTCAGTGATCCCACATCTGGTCTTTTTGGATTTTTCTCTGCAGAAATCTTGCTCTGACAATTGGATCTGACCGACACTTACATAAAATGCCAAACTGTTGTACTCCTTTTTGATGTTCTTGTAAAAGAAATGCCAAAACTAAGCAACAGAGCTAACTTTGTAGCAAATGTGTTTAATTTGATGGGTCACGTTTGATACTCCATATTTTAAGTTGATTAAAATGTGATTACATTAGGCCAGGGTAAGCTTGTCTCAAATTAAACAAAAGAAACAAAAAAACAAAAGATAATTAATATAAATAAAGAAAATTTTATTCAGGCAAAGGATCAGGAAGATGTTGAAAATGATATTTGTCAGTTGTAACATCCAATTGTCAATTTTAAGTTAAATCATGTTAACATTTTTACTTTGATATATAGCGACAGAGGCATGGATATTTAGAAGCTGGGTATGGATGGCAACACTGAGAAGAAATGACTTGTCAGTCATCCACAACTATTGTATATAGTATGATTTTGACAGGACTCAGACAACTTGTTTAAATGATGTGAGTAAGTATCCGGAGAGAAGCCAGTGCAGGCACAGGGAGAACATATAAACTTACCATAGACAGGCTGGAGCTTGTTTATGTGGCTTTGAGACAAGAGCACTAACCGCATCCATGCTGCCTTCTATTATATACTGCAGAAATGTGATGTTATTATCAACATAAAATATGTATTTAAGTATAAAAACACATTACTTTTTAAACTTTATTCCATATCATTCTGCTTCAAAAGTCGTCCATGCATTACAAGACATGCTCGTCCATGCATATAAAGTGGCTCTATCGACGCATATTTCAGTGAACAGCAGCAAGCATGCAGTATTTAAGTATAGGGTCATATAGGGTCATATTTAGAATGAGGGTGGTACCAATGTTATCATTTGACTTTTGGTAATAAAGCAAATAAGTAAAGTGTAAAGTTTACCAAATGTAGACTAATTCCTCTAAAACAAAGGCAGGCAATTAACTTTCCCAAAGGAAAAACTGGGACTATTATAGATGGGGGGAAATTAATTGGCCACCTCTGCTCTAAAACATACAAATTCCTTCTGATGAAAAAAATCAATTAATATTCAGAACACATATTTTGTTGCTCCGATTATATGGGCAACAATTTAATTTGGCCCTTCTTGAAGATTGCATTTGATATAAATGTAAAAGGTTGTAACTGGCTGAAAAAGAAAGAAGTGGTAAATCACGTAAGTGCTTCTTATTATACTGTTCACATGCTGATATAAATATAGCTAAAGGTAGAAGTTTTTTTAAACAATAGAACCTGGGAGAGTCTAAAAATGTGTGAGTAATTCTTGAATTAAATACTAAAATGGCACAGAGGTAACTGTGTGTGCGTGGAACTCTCTTCTTCTTAAATGCCACTTACTTTGGGTGCATTAATTTAATGTCAGTCCTAGTTTCTGAAAATGAGAATGAATTACACTGACCTCCTTCTAAGTGAATTAACATGGGTGATTGTGGATGTAATTGCTAATTAGCATGACTCACTGATTTTACAGTCTCGCAGGTGGATCATTTTCAGTCTCAGAGGGTTTTAAAAGTGAGGAAACCTTATGAACAAAGACATTAGATTAATACCAAATTTTCCTAAATGTGAGCAGCCAGTGCTCTTCTCTTTTGCGAGCTGAAATGAAAAGTACCTCATGATGTAGCACTGTGCGCATACCTTTAAGTATTCCTACTCCAGACAGACACAAAGAATCCATCATTATCACAAAAGGTTAACGGAATAATTTTTCTTTCAAAATTACAGCCTGCAGACATATTTCTCATAATATGTAGTAGCACACATCACCTCAGTGACAGTCAAATACTTCACAGACAATATCATGGGAGACACAAACAACTGCCTTGCCCCTTGACCTTGTGATCTCATAAAAAAGCCAAAAGCCAAAAGCTCCACTGCTCTCACTGTCACTACACATGGGGGTTGAAATAGGTGAGCACTTCTGTTTACTTAAATCAAAATCCAATACAGTGCCTGGCAGTTTTCCTCCTGGTTTTTTTTTTCTTCCCCAGCACTCAGCCATGGCATGTCTCAAACAGATGCCCTTGACTTTCATTAGGTTATTAGCCTTTCAGGAGGTGAGCTATGATTCAGAACCGGGTATTGAGTCCCTGGAGGCTGCACTGCAACACTGCCAGATGACTTGAAAAAGGGAACACAGGATATGTAACGAGAAAAAGAAGGAAGAGTGGATGAGAGGAGAGCAGGTAGGGCAGGTGTTTCTGACAAATGGAAAACAACAGATGTTTAAAAAGTCTCAGTATCACTGCCTGAATGCATAAAGCCAACAACTATTGTTCACAGAGGAATGAAAAAAGTGCTATTTTGTCTGGATAGATATTAATATTACACATCACCAGCTGAATATCATTCTTCTACCTGAGCTGCAGTCTGGCTTCTAATGCAGCAAAGAGCTTGTTGATTTAACCAGGAGATTTAGCTCGCCTTTGCCAAGTCTACATCTCAGCTTAGGCACACAACTCTCACAAGGGTCAGACGACACTGCAATAAGCTGTGCTCTCCAACAGATTAAATACAGAGTTATGCTGTAACTGGAACCTGCTATTAGCTATCAGGAGGCAAGATGTGGGGTACTCCCACATTTTGGGAGTAGCCCTACAACAGACATGTCAACACACAGACACAAAGCCATTCAATCATTCACACCAACTTAATTTTATCAGTAAACCTAATAAGCTTGTCTTTGGACAGTAAGAGGAAGCCATGGGGCCTTTGGAAGGTCCATGCAAGTATGGGACAGTACACCACAGTTGCCTGTTCTTTGTTGACAGGAGTGGTATCTGGTGTGGTCTTCTGCAGCTGTGGTTTATTGAGCTAGATTAACTATAGGTGCTATACATAGCCACATGCTACACGCACGTGAAAAACAACTTTGCCAGTTCTCATACAAGATAGATGGGAAGTGGAGATGAGAGGGGCACGATGATAGCAAATCGTAGGTGATAGCAAATCTTTTGTACAACCATAGACATTTTTTTTCTCATTTGTTTAGCTCAACATACTATAGTTGGCATGTGTAGCACCTGTAAATTGATGGAAACATACTATTTTGGGTTTGTGGCCTGGAACTATTGTAAATGATAGTAATACTGACTATGCTGCTTTCTAAAAAACCTTTTTGTTGTTTTGGGGGTTTTATGTTTTGTTTTGTAAAATATCCTAAAAAGTCAGCAGTGCATCAGTTAAGAGTTAGGTTCACCATTTCTGCATTATTTTGAAAAGTTTAAGAATATGTCAAAGTGTGATTAGCAACATCAGATTAGCAACATTAAAATGCTTTTAATTTTATAGGTTTATGAAAGTACAGTTTATAATTTTCTGTAATTGGTTTGTTAAATAGACATTTCTTTGGTTCATAAACAAAAATTTCAACTGCATTTTTGCTCATGCCTAAAGAGGAATAAAATCACTCAGGAAAAAAAAAATCTTAACTGAGGTTCTCATAATTCATGCATGAAAGAGTTAAAAGCTTTTATTTGTATGTGTTCAGATATATTTGGCAACAAAACAAAGCCTGACCCTGAGCAGAGAAGAATGCCAGAGTTTGCTGTCAAAACAACAATTTTCCATGGACTGAGTACCCAGCAACAGAGGCAGCAAACATACCGATATTCTTCACTTGTATTTAAAAAATATTCTGGTAAAAGTTGAACTACTGATTCAACTTCTTTATTCAAATAAAAGTGAAAAATAAAGTACAGGCTCTAAAATGTACTCAGTATAAAAGTTACAGTACAAGGACATTTCTACCATCTATTTTTGTGCAGAAGTAAATCAGTCTCCACCTGCCTTATAATAATTAAATAATATTAACAAAAAGGAATTTAGAATTTATTTCAGCTTATTTTTTCTAATGAATTCACACAGCTTGAGTATCTGTATTTTTAAAAAAGAACTAGGTCTTATTGCTGTTACCTGCAATGTAAATGTGTGAATTATTTCTAAGTGAATCTGAAGAGAATCACTTACAAATAAGTTACAATATTTTGCATTGTGAGCCCCAGCAGATTTTTCTTTGTATACAGGCTGTGATCAGCTAAGCTGTGCTGCTACTTCTCTGAGATTCTCTACTCTTTGTGGATTTACACAACAGAATTCAACAAGCTATAAACAAATAATACAGGCACTATCATAGTTGATTTTCGATCCATAGACCCCTGCCTACCTCGAATTCTGTAAGTGACTCTAAACACCATCATCAGCTTAAATTTAAATTGATTGTTACGTAATCTAACACAGGCCATGACTTGACTGCCAGGCCAGACTTCACCACAATGCTGCAGACTAACCAGTGTAGCAAGCACTAAGCTGCCTAGTATTTTCATGCAACATTTGAATAACACAAAGTTTGTATACTTCAGTTTGTTTTGTAAGACATAACTTCATAACTTCAGCAACACATCTTGTAGGCTGTAGATAGTATCTCTTCAAAAAAACTCTATAATGAATGAGGACATTACAAGTAAGTGTCTTTTTTTACATCTTTTTCCATCTGAGTGAGTTATCTCACAGTCTTTTCTCTCTATATAATACAGTAAAGCCACCTTTAGCTCGCAGAACCATTGTGTGACAAACTACACAGTTTGCTGATATTTGTGGCGCTGTTAGAAAGGTTGGATTTAAAATTACCTGCCACCGAAAACAAACATGACTTCATGATTGCTCCTCTTTTGTGGTACAACTGTTGAAGTACTGGAACCACAACATAATGACATCTGCACCAAAAAACACCATTCTGGATTGTTCCAGCCTGCTTTAACCCCTGAGTATAGTGCTATAAATAATGCATACATTTTTTTTTATGTCATGTGCCACAAACACCAGTGATTGAGGTAATTAGACCAACAAGATTTTCTTGTATGTGTTATTGTTCCCACTAGGATTTGATTGATCTGATTTAGTGTAAATTGATGTGAAATAATCAATACTTAACCCTAAATGAGCCTGTTTTGAAAATGTAAGGAGCAAAAGTAAAAAGTTTTCAGAAAAATAAATGGTCAAGTAATAGATACCTGAAAATTCAAAATAGTACAAAGTACTCTCCACCTCTACCCAGCAAACAGACTAAACACATGTAACCTGAAGTGGCTACACTTACTGAATTGTAGGCTAAACCAGCAGTAAGTTAACAGGAAGCAAGTTTTCCTGTTTGCCTGAATGTACAAAAACATGTTGTGAAAATGTACGCTACATTTTCTTTCTGTGTGTATTCCACTGTATGACTCAATCATACCCTAAGGTATCATTTGTGTATCCTTTAGAAAACAATATCCAAACCCTGTCCAAAATTTGCTTTACTACAAACTACACTAAAAAGGAGCAGTAATGCAAAAATCCTAAAAAAAAATACTAGTCATAAGTATTTAACCTTCATGCCTAATTTCATGCATATATAAAATCGGAGCTTGATTCTCTTTTCTTTCTTTTTTTTCTCTACACCTGTATTTCTTGCACACCAGCACCCGTGGAACTTCAGGGAGCAACAAAGGAGAGTTCCACATTAAATAAAAAATGAGCAAAGCGAGGGAAGTTTCATTATTCATATCACACTGGAATGCCCAACTCCCCAGCTTCCCGAAGGGAACACTATGAAATTTCAATTGGCATCATTCTATGTGTTGAGTTTTAATGTCAATATCGCAGACAGTCTTCAACAGCCTTGCAGCCTCCCTTCTGACTCCAACAAGAAACTTCAAAGGAGCACTTCGCTGAATCCCCCAGTCTTGCATTAAAAATGTTAACCTTGGAGACATGCTAACTACCCGGCCGTGCACGTTGCCGAATTCCAATGAAGAGCCTGATCCTTCAAGACAAGCAAGAAAAAAGGAGTCAACCATGCCCTCTGCGTGTTGATGTGTCCATCTTTTCATGTGACCATTGGTCTGCTTCTCCACTTGAATCTACAACTTACATGGCTTTGTGTTCATTCTTAGAAAGCCTGCTGAATCAGTTCTCTCTTTTGAAAATTTTAAGATGAACACTGCTGACATTTATTGTAAGAAATCGGCAAAGACATATACTGAGCCTTTTGTTCTGCAAGACTAACACATTGTGGCACACATAAGTAAATGGCAGAGAATAAGAAAGAACCTCTGATTAGATGTGGTCTGAATGCAGAAACAGCAAAAAGTCACCAAAAGGAAAAGCTGAACTGGTTCTTTTGGGGCTTGTGTGACTGCTGCTCACTTAGCCTCAGGTGTGGAGCTTTAGTGGTTGGCAGCAAAAACTCCACCTGAGTGCCAATGTGCCCATAATGTTGCCAGAGCTTTGGAGATAGTATCAGACGCACACTGGCAGGATTATCTGTGCAGGTGCTGTACTTACACTTTGGTATACTATACTGTGAGTGACATACTATCCTCCAGCAACATATGACATGAAATCCCCCAAGGAAACATTAAAACTTTTAAAAATTCCTTAAAGTTCAATATTTGCAGTATTTCTTTTCTTCTCTTTTCTTTTCAGTGTTTAATGTATAATTCCTATGGACAGTCTGCCTGCCATTAATAACCGACTTATCATTGCCAGAGAGTAGAGTTACTCACGAGACACTTCATTAGGTACACCTGTCCAACTTTTCATTATTTTATCAGCCAATCACATGGTAGCAACTCAGTCAATTTAGGCATGCAGACATGGTCACAATGACCTGCTGAAGTTCAAAACAAACACCAGAATATGGAAGAAAGATGATTTCAGTGACTTTGAATGTGGCATGTTTGTTGGTGCCTGATAGGCTGGTGTCGGTATTTTAAAAACTGTGGATTTACTGAATTTTTCCAACACAACCATCTTTAGGGTAAAGAAAATATTTTGAAAAAGAGAAAATATCCAGTGGGAGGGAGAAAATGCTGATCACCAGATCCCAAATCCAACAGAGCACCTTCGGGATGTGACGGAATGGGAGAGCAGCAATTGTGCGATGCTGTCATGTCAATATGGATCAGAATCTCTTGGGAATGATCAAAGCACCGTAGGATCTATTCCATGAAGAATTGTGTTACTGTACAAGGTTAGCAAGAAGTACTGAATAAAGTGTCAGATTAATGTACTTAACAAAGAAAATAATAAGTTATTTCCAATCTCTGCTGTACTAAACATCAGAATGACCTCTGTGAAAACAGCTTTCCAATATTCTAATTATTATTATGATGCCCTCAGGGTTTTGAAATTATTTATTGCTAAAAAGTAATTTTTTTTCACTTAGAGGGAAAAAAGTTGTTTTTAACCTTATGTAAAAGTTATGGTAGCACTCATAAATATGATCAATAATAAAAAAATGAATAAAAGTAAATTCCATAATTTAAAAAAAAAATGAAAAAAAGAAAGAAAGGAAACAGTTCTGTCTACAGAGTCCTCTGTGAAAGTGGCAGAGTTTGCCCCATCTGCTACAGCTGATGACAGGCCCAATAGTTTTGAATAAAAATCTGCTTGGATGTCAGTCTGCCCTCATTTCATTTGAATTAAACTCAGAATTAAAGACAGAAAAAAAATCCGCTTTCCCTCTTGCCCTCACTTAATATATGGAGAGGTTTGAATAATCCTTATAAAGTTCATCTCATGCAGCTGGGAATCTCAAGAAAAGCATTTATACATAATGCGAGCTGTCCATCTGATAGACCTGTAAGGAATAGATTATCATCATCATCCCTGCACATTTGGAACACCCACACAGTCTCTCAATCGTCGCATTTAGAGAGGGCATGAATGGGAAGGAAAATGTCATTAGTGAGATAGGTAATCTGTTTCTGGAGAGGAATCAAAGATCGTAATTGGATTTTCTTCAAGGCTGCTCAAAGATTTTCGGAGTCTCAGCCCACTACCATATTAATGATTGTAAGCTGACTGAGCTTGGGAGTGAGCTAGGTGAAAAATTGTTTCTGCTACAGGTGCCCACCTTTAACTTAAGTCCAACTGCAATGACTGCACCATCACAAAAAATTTTCCTAAGACGTTTTGCCATTTCAATGGATTCACAGTATGTACACTGAGTAGTATATGAAAGATTAGAAAGAAGGAGGGAGGAGCAGGAATAAAAAGCTATATATTTTCCCACAACCTAGGCTTATTCTTGAGTACAGTAAAAGACTAAGCTGACAGATACCTAATCCCTCCACCAAACAGTGATGGCAGAGTTTTAACGTCAAAAACATAATGGCAGCATTGAACTTCTCCTTACGCTGACACATCATGCATGAGCAGTGCTCATAAGAGCAATAGATTTAGCTTTCGGAGGGCAGTTTCCAGGTAGCATTTTAAAAAATCTAAATCACAAGAGCAAAGATAAGAAATGAATTTAACTGTGATGGTCCAGGAGGGGCGTAGACCCAAGGTTTTGAGGGTTTTTTTATCAACCAATATAAAGATTTTTTCTTCTTTTAAGGCTGGTTCACATCTCCTGAATTTACATCCTTGCATTTAGGTCCTGTACTAAACGCCAGTATAGCAGATATTAACACTGTATTTGTTTTCTAGGCTGACATGGTCTTATGGGGTAACAGCCTGTGTCAAACATGTGACCGTCTTGAAAGTGGATTAACACCCCAACCGGTCGCAGCAGATGGCCGCCCCTCCCTGAGCCTGGTTCTGCCGGAGGTTTCTTCCTGTTAAAAGGGAGTTTTTCCTTCCCACTGTTGCGAAAGTGCTTGCTCATAGGGGGGTCATATGATTGTTGGGTTTTCTCTGTATCTATTATTGTACGATCTACTGTACATTATAAAGCGCCTTGAGGCGACTGTTGTTGTGATTTGGCGCTATATAAATAAAATTGAATTGAATTGAATTGAATTGAACACGCTGATGGGCCAATCAATCAGTACTTAGTACTCATTACTATATTCTGGAACTTGGCATTCATGTATAGTTTTGAGCGTGCATCTTAAATTACCTATGATATTTTTGCGGGAAAAAGTTTGTCCACACACAGACAAAAACTCCTAGTAAAATATTGAAAGACACATGAGCAGAACTGCATCTCCCCTAATTTTTAAAAACTTCTAGTCAGACTGAGGAAATCTATTTATAATATAAAATATATTCCGTTTTAAAACTGTATCTGCTTTCATCGTTAGCAAAACTAGTTTTAGTAGAACTACAGAGCTTCTGGAAGGAACACACACCACATCTAACCTGCATGTACACATACTGATTACATACCACAAGCTACCTGAATGTTACAATATATATATATAGATAAACACACACATGAAATGGCTACTTGAAAGAAAAGCTTGTTTAAAACAAAGAGCTTTCCTCCCAGTGTTTTGTTATACAAACATAAGCCAGTATGATATAATTTTGCCTTTTGGATGCCCATGATTGTACTGGTTGTGTGGGCATTTGCCACAACTAATGTTATCCATGACAGTGCTACCTTTGCAAAACTGATTATGCCTAAAAGACTTGTGGTGTCCATCCATCCATCCATCTTCTTCCGCTTATCCGGGGCCGTGTCGATGGGACAGCAGCCTAAGCAGAGAAGCCCAGACCTCCCTCTCCCCAGCCACCTCCTCCCGCTTGTCCGGGGGAACATCAAGGCGTTCCCAGGCCAGCCGAGAGATATAATCTCTCCAGCGTCTCCTGGGTCTGCCCCGGGGCCTACTCCCAGTGGGACATGCCCGGAACACCTCACTCAGGAGGCGCCCA
>VVHJ01038625.1:0-11230 GCA_015107715.1 Tylochromis polylepis
CTGAAAAAACAAAGTTTCCAGGACACACACTCGTTTTCATATCTTAGTGAGGACATCTCGTTGACATAATGCTTTCCCTAGCCGCTTACCTTAATCATCTAAAACGAATGCCTAACCCTAACCTAATTGTAACCCTGACACTAAAACCACATTTTGAGCCTCAAAAATGCCTTCAAACTCGTGGGGATGGGCATTTTGTCCCCATAAGTGACTGTTGGGCCCCACAAGTATAGTAGGATGCCAATTTTCTGTCCTCACAAAGATGTCTAAACATGTATACACACACACACACACACACACACACACATTCATCAGTCCAAATTGCTTACAGTCTTCCAGTAGCTGGAGCTGTATAAAAGTGAAAACTTTTTTGATAAATCGTTGTGTTGCTCATCACTTCCAACTTGTGTCACCTTTGCAGCTCCTTATTTCCACTTCTCTCCACTGCTATCTACCATTCCCCTCATCTCTTCCTTGCGCCTCTAATTCATCTTGTATTTTCAGTCTTTCCTTTCTCACATGGCAGAAAACACACTCCAGTTTCACCAGACACCAGACAAATCATGTCCTGTAGCAATATATTCGCATTAATTTTGTTAAGCAAGAAACCAAGGGACATGAATAATGAGTTAGTCCTGCTTTTGCACTGTTTTTCTTCCGTGAAAGCCAAGCTTTAGGTTAAAGAGGCTATGGCTTGTTTTAATATGCTTCACGAACATCATGCACACAACTGCACTCACAGTATGAATAGTGTTAGATTTCTTTAACACAGAACAACTGTAAAATTACCTTAATCATTAAGGAAAACCAGTCCCCTACCGTCAGCTGCTAAAATGTAGTTGTACAATTACCTTAGAAGATGGTTCATGGGGATTTGTGCACTTCGTTATTTCTTAACCTATTAATAAGGTAAAAGGTTTGGATGTAATTTTAAGTGGTGGTGGTGGGGGGGGGGGGGGTTGCATTTGGAAGCTCTTTGTGCAAACATACAATATTTAGTCAAAAGATCTTTCAATGGAAGTGAAACAAACCAGAATAATACAAGAAATTGATCGTAAACAAAGCATTAGTAAAGACAGAAAAAAGAATGCATTGGTGAACTTGACAACATAAAAAGACCTGGGCATTCACAAAAGTCACCAGTGGTGGATGATCGCAGGATCCTTTCCATGAAAACAGGTCTGGAGCAGCATTCATGTACTGTAAAACATGGTGGAGGCAACATATGAACAATGCAACATAAGAAAGAAGCCAATAGATGAAGCCACTTGCAATAGGTTCAGTCTATGCAAAGAATAGGGCAACACTGACTGGATGGTGGTTCACCAAACAGAGGGCAACAACCCTTGTAATGCTCTTGAAGCAACCCAGGAGTTTCTAAAGAGTTGAGAAGTGGAATATTCTGGAAAGGCTGCGTCAAATACTGGTCTCAACCTGATCAAGATTTTCATTTGCATTGAAGTTAAATTGAAAGGCTAAAGAAAGCAGCAAACAAACAAACAGCCAGAGACAGTCACCGCAAAGGCATAGCAAATCATCACAAAGGAAGAAACCCGTGTTTTGATGTTTGTAGCATGCAGACTTACACTTGGGATTCATGACAGTTGTTTAACAGTCGTGATTGATTATGTTAATATTATCCAAAGATATCTTTAAAGGTTAACGCAGTGTTTTTGTTCAGCAACTGAAGTGAAAGCTGAGAGTCTGCCCGCATTCATCATATAAGCGCAAAAAGCTAAAATAATAAAAAAAAATGTTTTAGGGATTTTAAAAAAAAAACAACTCAAATCCCAAAACAGCATGTAACAGATGCAACTCTAAAATGAAACTTTAGGCCTATTAGAATCAGACATGAAAGCTGCTCTACCTTGCTTTGAAGGAACAACTAAACTATTTTGTCTGTCTCAGAGTCAGATGTAAAGATCAATATAAATTTCAATGTTTGAGTGTCTAGCACAGATACAGGATAGCTATGCTTCTGTAAAGCATGAGATGAATAAGGCAGTTCTTTTTTTCTTCTTCTTTTGAAAGCTTCCTGTTGTGCTCACCTCCCTGAGGTGGTTTCTCAACCATTTTGCTGCCAGCACACTGAGATATTGCCAAGTCAGTTTAAAACTGGCAGCAAGTATATTGTGGATACTGTATGTCTAATTGAGGGTGTAAGGATGTTTTTTTTTTCTTCTTAAAACAGGCCATGCAGTCTTTTATGAGATATGTAACATGCATGTAAACATAATATATAAATATATAAACTGACTCACACGAGCATTTATTTAGAATTTTACACTGGCTACGGAGACAGCAGTGTGAAAGGAGTGGGCGTATTTTTATTTACACAGCATTTATCATTGTAGGAGCCATAAACCATCACTCGAGAGCTGGATCACTATCAGCAATAAGCCAATGATCATCTATGACTGATCTGAACTCAGAGGCAGGTGTGAAATATTTGTAGAAGCATTTTCTTTGTGTAAGTTGGTCGAAATGTTCTCACGAGGTGTATCCAATTCTTGCAGTCTGTGTTCAGTAGCCACCCGCGCAGCAGCTACTCTGTAGCTTTAAGCATGGCACCAGCAGGACTCCATAAAAAGAAGACACCTCTGCAGGGTAAACTGTGTAAACAACACAGGTACAGCTGCAGCATTTGTATGTGCAAGATATAACAGTATTGGGTTTATGGTAGTCATGCACACAAATCCTGAAAGAAATATAATAAGTGATATTTGATGGAGCTAAAAGAAAGTGGTTGAATAATAATACAAATATATTGTCCTTTAGAAACTGAACTTTTCAGATGTATTCAAATTACTCAGGTAGCCCCCAAAAGACCATCTACAATTTTGCAAGCTTAACTAGCTAAACACTTCTTGAGATGTTTAGTTTGAACTCTGAAAACATAAAAAACATGGTGTGCAATTTATTTTTAGATGAATATTGTCATTGTTTAATTGTAATTAAGGATGCTTGTGCTACTCTTTTAAGAGAGAGAGTGAGAGAGATTAATGTCAGAGTATAGGGACTTCATACTGTAACTGAATGCTCTCCTGCAGGGGACTGCTGGTTGTATGATGCAGTCCCATCTTCTGATTTTCTGTTAACCTGAATAAAAATAATATTATGCTAACAGGATAATGCTGACAGCATTATTAGACCAATGTCTGAAACCTACTTTTTTTGTCATGACCAACAGAGTGCCAAGAGAAAAAGAACAGGCTGCTATTGTTCTGATTGTTCTATTGAAGTCTACGAGAATATGAACCCACTGCTTAGTTTATCATCTCAGTCACTGGTTTCAAGTCTTATTTAATACATCATGACTGTTCATTCTGTAAATTATGGTCCCCATTAGCCTCAGAAAGGATGACGAAGCCTGTTCTGGGTAGGTCACCGTCATGTGAGTGTGCATTGTCCTCAGTTTCTCAGACGACCATGGCTAATTTGCTCAGCTCAAGGCTTCAAAAAGAGAACTTCTCAAAGCAACAGGTGACCTCACTGTGATTTTCCAACGGCACCAGCGCTGGTAATAGAATATTTACTTCATACATAAAGCTTTCCAGCAATGTAATTTCCTCATTGAATTTCTGTGGCAGAGGTGGGCCATTAATTTTCCCAAGGGCCAGCATGAGACACTGGGACTGTTGTGGAAGGCTACAGCAATAAGCTTATAAAGAGATAAAATTAATATTGAGCAGAACTGAGGTCAGCTTAGTGGTGCAGCCCACCACAAGATTCCCAGTTTTTCATGTGGACCCTTGGGAAGATTAATTGTTCACCCCCGTTCTATAGCAAGCAGGTGTTTGAAAGAGGACATTTGGCTGGTATAGTAAATAGGCAAGATCAGACTTGTTGACGCTAAATGTGAGAACGTCTTTCAATCAGTAAATTAATAGAAGTGTGATGCACATTTTTCTTTGGTTTCTGCCAGCAAGCCAGCAAGACCGAGACCAAATAGCTCAGTGATGCAGGAGCAGCCATGAATAAACAGCCTTTATTGAACTCTGGGTTTTTATATTGCTTCCTATGACGGGATGTGCCAAATATTGTCTTTATAACTTTCATACATTTTCCATGCCTTTCAGCTTGGAGCTTTTGAAATTGCCAGCTGTGTCATTTTCTTTTCCTTTCTGCGTTCACTGTTTATCCCCCAGTAAAGTTCCCAATACTGTTAGAGGCAGTTGAGTTTATAGAAAAATTTGAGTTGTGTACAAGACAGAAAAAGTTTCCTTTTCCCTTAGGTATCACTAACCTAGTATGCACATCAGTTGATCCATGAAATGACATTGACATGAGGTTCAAAACAGCAAAGCTGTGGGTGCCAGAAACCTGACTCTCATGGGATACTGGAGTACGACAGCATGCTGCCTGTCGCAGGTAATAGTTGTCATTGCTGAGAAGATGACATCTGCATTCAGCAGCAAGTTTTATTCATCTTTCTCCTCTTTATTTAGCTTCCCAAGCCCAACGAGTTGGAGGGCTGGATAGGGCAGGATCCTCATCAGCTTTTAACTGGAGGCACAATTGGCTGGCTCATTTGGCAAAGCAAGGCAATTAGAGTAGCCGGGTGAGGAGACAGAAAAGGAAGAGGGGAGAGAACAAGATGAAGACAAAGGGGAGTGAAGGGAAGAGTCTGAGGATAGAGGGAACTGGAGCGGAGTGATTTAAATGGAGCCTGGGGAAATACATTAAGGTGGGGTTGACACGAGGACAGGTCGGCGAGTATTAGAGCCAGGCATGAAGAGGTGAAAGCAGTAGGATTGGAATGATTACATGCTCAATGTGACGTGAGATTATTTTCTTCACTCTCTGCTTTTTGTGTTTGGTTCACAGGAGGACATTTGACATGCGTTCCCAAAGCAAATAAAAAATACTGATTTATGGCATTGATAAAAAAAAATAAAAAATAAACTGCACAGGAGAGGTAAGAAGAGAGTGCAGGCAGGGTGGGTGGAAACAAGTGTCAGGGGTGATATGTGACAGAAGGATAGCAGGAAGCGTGAAAGGGAAGGTTTACAAGATGGTAGTGAGAGCTGCTATGATGTATGGTTTTCAGACAGTAGCACTGACAGAAAGACAGGAGCAAGAACTGGAGGTGTCGGAGTTGAAGATGCAAAGATTTTCATTGGAAGTGACCACAATGGACAAGATTAGAAATGAATAAATCAGAGGGACAGCTCAGGTTGAGCAGTTTAGAGACAAAGTCAGAGAAGCAAGCTTCAGACAGTTTGGACACGTGGAGAGGCGGGATAGATACGAGGCAAAGGATGTTGAATGTAGAGTTGCCAGAGACGAGAGACGTTTTGTGGATGTGGTGAAGGAGGACAATGCAGAGGGCTGGTGTGACAGAAGGGGGGGATGCTAGGGATAGGATGAGATGTAGGCAGATGATCCACTCTGGCGACCCCTAAAGGGAACAGCTGAAAAAACACAAGATAAAAGAATAAACTTATCAGGCAGAAACATTTTTTCTTGCTTTTCTGGTGCGTTTGCCTCTTTTAAATGGTTTCATTCTTATATAGGGCTTTTCTACTGAGCATTCAAGCGCTTAATACAACATGTCTCATTCACCCATTCACACACAGGATATGCTGAAGTGGAGCAGCCAGGTATCGCACCACCAACCCTTCTGATTATTAGATGACCTGCTCTACCTCCTGAGCCACCGCCACCCCATAGTTTCAAGTAGTGTCCAACTGACTGACCCAACCTTGACAGCAGGCTACCTGATAATAATTCAGTCATTGCTTTGATTATAATTAAGAGCCATGTTAGTGAAGCCACTATTTTGGGCAAAAATCAAAACGTGGTCCTGAGGACACCAGTTTTGCAGAAACTACTGAACGGGTTGTTTGAATTCTTTCTTTGGTATTTGTTTGTCTTTGTAAGGGTAAAGTATACGTTCAAAGCAGGTACTGCCATTCGAGTTGTTAAACCTACCTATTTGCACTATGTGGAAACGAGCAGGTGAGGCAAGAGGTTTCTGTCCTGGTACCATTCCTTCCATAGTTTCTATCATAGCCTCATAACTGTGTTTAAAATAGTCACACACATTTACAGTTGTGCAACTGAGTTCAAAATAAAAGTAGAGTTCAAAGATGGGTGTGGTCCAACCATAAGTACTGACTGTGATAACGTATTAATGAGGGGTGATTACTCATTGGACAGACAGTCAACATGCTGAGAGGGTGTGATCTCATTGCAAGATGGGCTCTATTTCTTCCGGTGCTTTTAAACTAAAAGCCATTAGGAAATCAATTCCTGTTTCTCAACCAGCATTTCTTGTCAGGTTACTGTCCTTCCCAAAACTGCTATGCTGATCTCAGTCCACCAGAACATTTTAAAGGTATCATGGTTTCCCCATTTTGTTATCAGTCCCTCTGATCAGACAGTCTGCTACACAATAGTCTCTGTTTTGTGCCAAACAAGTTAGTAATGCAATTTTTCTGTGATTTGTTTTATCTGGAAGCTTGAATAGTCCTACTGTCTGGCTTTTTGTTTATGTTTGTGGGGGTTGGTGGTTTGGCATGGTTTCAGGCAGTGTCCTTTGGTGTTTCATCTCTTTCAGCTTCGCTTATTGCAAGAATGACAGAAGCTTTAAAAAAAAAATCAACAGTCTAATGTCCCAGCTTTTTGGCTTCAGTGTGCCTTCTGTCTAACCTGTGAGGCTTAAAAACCCATCTTGCTATAACAGAAGACGATTGTGACTCACTGAATTAAAGTTGTTAAACTTAAGTCTTGGCTTCTGGGTGATACTTTGAGTCTTCAGTACTGAAAATATAACAAATCTACGATTACTGGCAACTTCATTATGTACATCTTGGTAGTGTTGGACTGCCTTAAGACTTCATGGCATAGATTCAACAAATTGCTGGAAGTATTCCTCCGAGATTTTGATCCATATTTACGTGATTGATTTGTCAGCTGCACATCAATGATAAGAATCTCCCGTTCCACCATATCCTAAAGATCCTCTATTGGACTTGGTGACAGAGCACATCAATTAAGTACAGCGAACACACTGTCACGTTCAAGAAACCAACTTCAAATAATTTAAACTTTGTGACACGGTGTGTTCTCCTGCTGGAAACGGCCATCAGAAGAAGACGGGCACACTGTGATCACAAAGGGATGGATGTGGCCAGCAACAGTACTCCAGTAGAAATGTTAAATGATGCTTAATTTTCTTAATGGTAGGCCAAGAAAATATCAACCACACCATTACACGAACACCTGCAGCAGCAGCCTGAAGCATTGATGCAACGGAGAAAGGATCCACGCATTCACATTGTTTATGACAAATTCTGGCTCTAGCATCTAAATGTTGCAGCAGAAATCAACACTCATCATAACAGAGAACATTTTTCCAACATTTTTCGTCTGTTGTCCAATCTTGGTGAGCTCTTGTGAATAGTAGCCTCAGTTTCCTGTTCTTAGCTAACATGAGTGGCACCGGATGTGGTCTTCTGCTTCAAGCTTCAGTGTTCAGAGATGCTCTTCTGCATAACATTATGATATGTTTGCCTTTCTGTCAAAACCACTGCTTACTAACTAGTTTCTCTTTTTTGGACACTTCTCTGTAAACCCTAGAGATGCTTGTGTGGGCAAATCCCAGTAGATCAGCAATTTCTGAAGTAGTCAGACGAGTCTGTGTGACAGCAACAACCGTTCAAAGTAACTTGAATCACCTTTATTCCCTATTCTTATCTTCACCGTCTCTACATGTCTAAATGCACTGTGAATCAGCCAAGCGATTGGGTGATTAGACTAGCAAGGACATTGCCAGTGAGTAGGCAGTCCCCTTACATTCGTGGACTTCCAGCTCACAATAACGGTAACACCAAAAAAAAGGAAACGCCTAAAATATTGTGTCTTTTGGTCTTAGACTTTGGATTTGAGTCACTCAAGTAACTGTTACCACTAGAAGCCAAGTAGTAACAAATGAAACAGTGGATCCAGACAAAATGCTGACTTCTCTGCATAAAAAACACAGAACAGCTCTTTCTTTACAAGGTGAACTACGTGTTATTCAAATGTTGGTTCATTTTTTTGTGCGCATGGCACACTGGTGTAGTATGAGCTATTTATTGAGGACTACAAACAAATGGCATGTTGTAGCTAACTATTGTACTTATAACATGAAGACACCTTCAGGTGTACAAAGGTTTAATTAAACACTTGCAAGTTAGAATTGGCTATTTACTGACACGAGACTGTGAAGGTAAATGGAGAGTGAAAGTAACTATGGTTGTGACTGAAAATGAGCACGTGAACAGGCAGGGTCTGGGTCCATGCCTGCACCACAGTGTTTTATTGTTGAAGTTTAAAGCTGTTTCTGCTTTATTTTTCTGTGGAAAACTCCAAAACGAAATAAAATATTTGTCCTTCAGCACCAAGCTCTCCATTGTTATTCTTCATACTTGACAGTATTCAGTATTCAAAGGAGAGAAAGTGATATTTCATTGATTTTCAAAAGTGCTCAACCTGACATTTATGGCGAATCTTCTTGAAATTAATCTGGCATCTCTGTTTCTGCTCTTTGGTAAAAGGGCAAAGAAATGAAAGCGCACACAAAGATGGATGGAGAAGTTATATAAACTGCACACAAAAATAATACAAATTTCATCAGCTAACTGCCACAGGGAAACAGCTTCCACACGTCCTCAACTTTCAATAACGGCTACAAAAGCATTTTACTCATATAATAGCCGTATGAGATAGTGAGGCGGAATGTTCAGATTAAATGGAAGCTTATATGGAAGGAGAAACAATATACGTATGTTACATATAGGATTTTAGAATCAGTAAATCAATAGCAGCTTTTAAGCAAAGACCTCTGTGTAATTATCAGAAACACACATGTTCATCCTCTGGTAGATTGATAACATTCGCCCTGAATTTTATGCTTTTTTTTTGCTTCCAGGTCAGGTTTTGTGGAAATTTCTCTGGAGTGCTTTTAGATAGTGATGGAGAAAGAGAGATTGATTTACACCAGTAGGGAAAATGGTGCTCTTCTTAAACTGCAAACTGAGCTAAATTTATCAGGGGTTTTTTTTCACACTGCCAGAAGGTGGAGGGAGCAAAAGGTCAATGGAGAATCCACTTCCAACATTCAGCCTCTTCAGTAAAGACAAAGAGAAACCCCCAGAGCGATACAGGTAAAGAGGGAGAAAGACATGCCTGTCAGAGAGGTGGCAACTGGCAATATGGCAAATTATTTATTGTTTCCTTATAACATTTTAAAGAAATGATATGCATCTACTTTTCCGTATTTTGTTCTAATCAATGTTTATAATAGAACACTGTAAAACTGCATGGCGTGAATATTTCTTAAATACGGCTAATACTAATGCTTTTGTGGCAAAAAACCCCCCAAAACATTACAGCAAGACACTGTACTGTATCCCTCTGAAGTTGAACCTAAGTCTAATTATGTTCATAACTCATCAGTCATCTGAGAAAACTCATGTCGCAGTCAGTCGCACTACCTCATTTATGGCACAGCCGGCATAAAGCCTTATTTATTGTCACCGCACTGGTTATGTGGTCCAGCAACTCTGATGTCACCACAACCCTGTCGCCGTTTTTATTGGACTCAATGCACATGTCTCCTGAATGATAGGTGTCGCCCATTCAGAAAACAAATCTTAGCGTCATTGCTGGTGTAGTAGTATAAAAAGGAACATTTTCTAAAGAAAAACACTCAAGTGATATCATTCGCTGCACGCACCAGGTTACAAAAACTGAGAGACGCACAACAAACCCATGCACCACCCCACAGACACTCTATAGATGTCTATTTTCGTGGGCGCCATGATTCGTGAGGGCAACAACAACCTGGTATAAGAAATTGCAACAAAAGCTGATATCTTATCACTGCTCAACAAAGAAGCTGTATTTGTTGAGTGACGTGGAAAGTGCAAGGTAAGAAACTGTTCAGCAAGACCAGTGTCATGTTCTTTGTTCTAGATCTGCAGTACTTTAGCACATTTAACAATAATACATTGTTCCAGAGTATAGCAGGAACTCGTAACACAGCTGCATAATGGTTAATAAAACAACCGACAAAACCATTTAATAAAGCTTATGCTATATATACACACAGTAACAATACAGCAGTTATTGTATATTTCTAGCTTTAGCATCAGCACTTTAATTTAACGGGAAAATTTTCAACTTCCTTTGATTTTCCTCCATATGGAATACTATAGATACTGGAATATGTCACTATTTATTTCTTTTCAATGCAGAGGATCTTGGATACAGCCAGGTCATTTAAGGTTCATTTATCTTGTTGTTTATACCAGCGTCTCCTTATTAACTTCTCTGAGCAGTGAGGTGAAGGTAACATAAAGAGAAATGGGTTTAAGTCCAGAATTATTGGAGAGGAGTGAATGAGCTTTCCCTTGAGCAAGGCAATAAGACTCTCAACTATGTTAGCAGAACTGCCTGTGGTTGTATTGGAGAACTGCCAGTAGTAGTGGAGACTTGTTTGTAGAAAGCAACTGCTCGTGTGTACGAGTAAAAATAGTCAAAAATTGAGTTTTATTTTTTTTAAATAAGTAAATAAAATAAAATTACACCTGGAGCCCAGTCTGTAGTGTCACGGTCCTGGGTCTTCTGACCCAGCATTTTGAGTTTATGTATATTTATGGCTTATGTTTAGTTTTTAGGTTTTCTAAGTTCTTTTCCATTTTGCCTAGGTTGCTTGTTAGTTATTTTGCAGTTCCCCTTGTGTCTTGCACCCCTGTGTTTAGTCTCCCTCTCCCTTCATGTGTCTCATGTCTGTGTGTCTCATGTTGTCAAGTTCATGTTGTCAGGTCTACGTCTCTGTGTTCCTGCTTTATTTTGAAGGTCTTGTGTTCAATGTGTTTAGGTTTACACTTCCCCTGTGCCATCGTTATGTTTATTCTTGTCAGCTGTTCCCTCATGTGTCTCCACTCCCCTTGATTACCTCCTGTGTATTTAAGTCCTCTGTCTCCCTTTGTTCTTTGTCAGGTCGTCCGTCATTTTCCACATTTCATGTCCAGGTCTGTCATGCCATGTCAGTATTCATGTCTAGGTTTTTTCATGTTTAGTTTTAGTTCACCCAGTTTAGGTTTATGTTTAGTTTCTGGTTAGTCCACCTTGCCTTCTGTTTGTATTTATTTTCCCCGCCTTAATAAACAGTGTTTTTGGTTAAGCTAAAGTTTCATCGCTTCACGTGTCTGCATTTGGGTCCACTTCCTCACCTCAT
>VVHJ01038626.1:0-12309 GCA_015107715.1 Tylochromis polylepis
GAAAAAAAAAAAAAACACAAAATAAAAAAAAAAAAAAAAAAAAAATGGAGTGCATCACATGACAAATGCTGTTCACCACATGGAGAAAGTCAACATGTCATTTGTGAGAAACAAGCGCTCACCACAGCATCTTCTCTTACTTTCTTTGTGGTGCGTGAAACATGAGCCAGCATTTATAATCAGAACCCTTTGTGACGTTAATAGAAAGAGATTTTTTTTTAAGCCGGTTTGACGGTTTGTGTTTGAGACTCACCGAAGACTTTTGTCTGTGTTTCGAAGGGGTCATTGCCGGGGGTCATTCGGATGATTGTTGGTGGGGTGGGTTTAATAACTGTGGATCCAAAAGAGGAGACATGAAGTGGGCAGACTTCAGGAGGAACTATGACATGTTGAATTCAAGTCCTGATATTTGATCATTCTTCACAGCACTCAGTCTACAATGTCTACAAATATTCCCTTCACTGTGCATTTTGTGAATAAATTTCTTTTTTTTTTTTCATATGTATGGCTCATGCTGGTGACCCTCGAGGTGCGCTTACCAGGCACACGAGGACGGCTGGTGCTGGTGGGGACCTGTTGCACGGTGGTTGTTGTCTCTGCATGAATCTGATTGGAAGAGATGATCTGATTTTAAAACGGTGATTACGTTTTATTACTGTATTAAAATGTAGAAATTATATCTTACCCTCCTGGTGTGCTCTGAAAGAAACAACAATAAAGGGAAATTTCAGCTCTCAATTCACATGATTAATATAAAAACGTTAAAAGAGTATAAAAGAGTTATAGAAATATTTTGTTAAAAATTGTAAAGAGATTCTTTGTGCACTTACCTTGGTTTTCATGGTCGCTGGGGACGGTGATTTGCACCGTCTCTCTTATGTTTTGAAAAAAGTAGCCTTTCCCAGCAGGGCAGAGTTTTTTGAAAGCCACTGAATGTCATGGGGGGGGGGAGAGAAGAGGACTTAAGTGTTGCTTTAATTCTCACACCCTGTAAAATAGGTTCAGTCAACTAATAGCAAGTTTGGAGAATCACTCCGTTGATATGTTTAAGTACAACCAAAAAACAACATTTTGGACTCTAACCCTGGGAATAGAAATGATTTAAAAAGCATATGGAAATCCTAAAAAGCAGGTTTTGTAACTTTAAAAACAAACACACATTTCTACAGCATGTTAGTCAGGAGAGAAAGAAACTCCACTGCTTAAAAATAATTGATCTGGTCAGTTGAGTAGCAGAGGGGGTGAATGGTATGAATGAAATTAATACTAGGTGCACTAGAAGGGCAACAAAGAGACAACCCCCAAAACGCTGACATTTTTCCCATCAGCAGGACTGGTATCTAATGCTTAGTGGAAGGAGGGACAGGATGAGAACTGCCAGGGTTACAACATGGCCTCCAGCAGGCCACTGGTGTGAATGTCTCTGACCAAACAATCAGAAACAGACTTCATGAGGGTGGCCTTATGGCCTGATGTCCTTTAATGGGCCCTGTGCTCACTGCCCGGCATGGTGAAGTCCTATTGACATGTAGGGACACACAGACCTCTACAGGCCTGACTGCCATTAGGCATCAGGATGACATCCTTGGACCTATTTTCAGACCCAATACTCCTCATGAGGAGTATTGCAGGGAGTTCCTGGAGGATGAAGGAATAGATACCAATCACAAACTCCCCACACTCACCTCACCTAAATCCAATGAAACACCTTTATTTCAGTTTATCTGGCACCAACAGGTTGTACCTGAGGCTGTCCAGGAGCTCAGTGATGACCTGGTCCAGATCTAGCAGGAGATTCCCCCAGGAGACCATCTGTCCTCCTATTAGGAGCGTACCCAGATGTTGTCGGGCATGTCAGCACATGGGGGCCATACAAACTACCATTTTGAGTTGCTGCAGTGAAATCTCAGCAAAGCCTACTGAACCAGCCTACAGCATCATTTTTTCCCTTTTTTTCAGGGGATCTTTGAATTCAGCGCTCTGTAGGTCGATCATTTTCATTTCGTCATCAAATGATGTGGCATCCTTTTATTCCTAACACACTGCCATATCAGTATAGATATCCTGCATGGGTTTTTTTTCCCCCCATTGAGCTCTTATGTTTTTTTAAAGTTTGACTTTAATTTGTTTTGAGCAGTGTGTGAAAGTTTATCCTTTTTAATTAAATTATGAAAAGAAAATTAAGTATATTCTACTTGGTTTACTTAATGGCCTAACAGCTCAAAATATCCTGGTTTTTTTTTTTCTTATTCTATTCATCCCATCAGACTGAGCAGAGCAGAGACTGTTTACATCTGAGAAGCTGTAATGATTTATTTTGTACAGCGTATTTTTACTAATTATCAAATACAGCAACAAACTGTATCCTCCCACATGCTTTTGTTATTATTATTTCTATTTTGCAAACTTTCATGTCATTAAGAATGAAGAGCAGAGCTGCATAATGACCTGGAAAAATCTCTATAATATATCTAGCTAAATGAAAATAAGGATTATTTATTTAAAGAGGAATTCTCTGTTGATCATAAATAAGTAACTTTGTTTATAGAATATGCTGATGTGCAGCGAGCAGACTGATGGCCCCATGACAAAAAACAAACACGACGCTCGACATGGCAGGAAATAAAACTCGGAAACTGACTCACCTGTGCCCTCGTCAGGACATCTTTCACAGTTTCGGCCCCAGGCTTTGCCCACTGTGCAGCAGCATACCACCTGGGTGTGGGGGGTCGGCAGCGGGTAATTGCAGCTCCTGTCGTTGGATGCTATCCGGAAGCACTGACCCAGAGGTGGATACTCTAACACAGGAGAAAAGTGTTGTGGCAATCTATCCCGACAGTACATTACACATTTGGAATGATTGTTTCATGTCTCGTGCTTTGTGGCTGTGCAACAAAAAGCAGAGAAGAGAAGAAACCCAGAGAGGATTTTTATTCACCAACACATCGATTTCTCTCCAAGACAAAGCCAGATTTGCAGGAACACTTGAAACTGCCCAGTGTGTTCAGACAGTCTCCGTTCTGGCAGACGCCCTGCATGGAGCACTCGTTGATATCTTCAGGGTCAGCAGGTCAGGTGGAAGAAAATATAAGATTAAAATTGAAATGGCAGAAATGACTCCTAAACTTGGCTTTAAACTCTGTTCTTTTCCTTGTTATAAGCTACTCCTGGATGCTATAAAAAAAAAAAAAAAGTATTTGGCCCCTTCCTGAGTTTATTTGCACATTTATTTGTCCCAGTTAAATGTTTCAGATCATTGAAGACATTTTAATATTAAACAAGGAACACCTGTGTAAACCTAAAATGTAGTTTTTAAATGATAATTTTATTCTACCTACTCGAATCTGTGTGAAAAAGTAATTGACCCGTACGCCTAATTATTGGTTGTGCTAAGGCAATCAGGTGTTTGTGATAACTGGCAATGAGTCTTTCACGGGCCACACTGAAGGCCCAAACGGCCTGGTTAAGGTCATGCCAAAGCATCGCAACTGAACTTTGATTAGGCTGGTCCAAAACCTTTACATAGCTGGTGTGTTTCGGATCATTGTTCTCCTCTGCTAACCCGAGTGCATTTGAGCTTCGAGACACAAACTGAAACTGACATTCTCATTCAGGGTTTTCTGGTAGAGAGGAGAATTCATGGTTCCCTCACACAACCGCCTCCATGTTTTGACCGTTTGATGGTATGATGTTCTTCTCATGAAACGTTGTGTTTGTTTTTCACCAGACTTCACCAAACTTACAACCATAACATGTTTTATGCAAATTGGAAAATAGAGCATTTTAATAGAAAATGCGCTAACAATTTGAGGATTCGAAAAATTAAAACAATATGCACACATTTAACCATTTTTTCCCCTAAATTATAATTACTGTACCATCTAGAAACTCCAGAAATTTGTTCTATTCATATTAACCTAGCTACTGATATTTTTTTTCTTGTCATACGACTTGTCGTATTTGCTCAACCCAACGTGAAAGTTGAATGAAAATAGCATTTTGATTTTTGTGACTAATACTTTTTTTATGAAAAGTTTTATTTTGCATTGTAATGAAATGCGACTATATACCATTCAGAAATTGTTACAAGTCGTCTTTTACAATGTGAAGACTTTACAGGACAGCTTGAAGTTTGTTTTGTTTTGTTTTTTTTACATTTTAACTATCCAGTACTCAGACATTTGTAAATGTCCCAGATTACAGACTCAGATTCATTTTGATGGTAAGAAAGATCAGTAAAAGCTTCAGGCTTTTGTCTTTAATTGTTTTTGATATATTCATGCTCAAATAGTGGCTCAGATTTCAGTGTGCGGAAAAATGGTTTGAGAGTGGGTCAATGGACCATTTTGCAAATTAAAAAAAGAAAGAAAAGAAAATTACCTTGAAAAATATTTAATATATAAAGGAAAATTTTTAATGAGCTTCTTATATATGATCAAAATGTGGGCCATAACATTTTTATGCAAACTGGACATGGTCAAGCAAGAAGTGTTCTAAAAAAAATGGCTGGTCTGAGATGGAGTGACCCAAATTTGAGACGGGCCTTTGTGTTCTGTGTTCCTTGGACTCTCACATGGATGCCGTTTTTGCCCAGTCTCTTTCTTATCATTGAATCATGAACTCTGACCTTGACAGATGGAAAGTGATGCCTGCAGTTCTTCAGATGTTGTTCTGGGGTCTTTTGTAACCTCCTGGATGAGTCGTCGCTGCGCTCTTGGAGTAATTTTGCTGGTAAGCGTCACCACTGTTCCAAGTTTTCTCTATTTGTGGATAATGCCTCTCACCGTGGTTCACTAGAGTCCCAAAGCCTTAGAAATGGCTTTGTAATCATTACTGAGGGGAATTACTTTTTCACACAGGGTTTGGACAACTTAACTAAGGTCATATTTTAAAAACTGCATTTTCTATTTACTCAGGTTATCTTTGTCGAATATTAACACTTGTTGTTTAAAAGTAAGAATTCAGGAAGGGGAAAAAATCTTTTCACAGCTCTACCTTACCTTTACAGTGAGTGCTGTTGAATCTTTTATAGCCTTGGGGACAGGTAGAGCCATAGTCTTCCACAATGTTCTGTTTGACTGATGCATCTGAGGAAAGACACAGCAGAGCACACAGGTAAAGGTCTATGAAAAGGAGAGAGTTTCACATCAAATTGTACAAAATGTTTAAGCACCCACCAGGTATTATTCTGATTGCAGTTGCAATTTTTGTATACTTGAAATACTACAACAGCCCTTTACAACTAATCAAGCAGCCAGGAAACTCAGTGTCAGCCTACATCCCCTGTACCTCAGGTATTCTCATCTAAATCAGTAAATCTTATACAAGGCTTTAGTGTCTCCCTACTGTTGCTGCAGATCTGCAAACCATTTTGCAACCCAGCTCCATCCCTGCTTCTCCTTTCATGTTTTGTCTGACAGTCAGTGCTGTATCCTTTGTAATGCCTGTTCTGTTGTGCCCAGTGATCTGGGTGCTGCTCTACTCACCCCCAGCTTTCCACACAAGCAGGTAGAACAGGGGGGGAAGATCCTACACTCAAGTCATGACAGTACCTATAGTTTACTGCAGGTGGAAATGAGAGCCTTCTTTCTGAGTGTAGTGGTCCTGATGGAACTGGTTATGTTTTCATGCAACACTTTTTCACTTCTCTCTTAAACTCTTTTCCGCACAAAACTGCTTCCATGACTTTTCGAACAACTTTAACACAATCAAAGCCTTCAAGCAAAGCGTGAGCCAAAGTGAGAATAATTCTGTAATTACTGTAGAGGTCTGTGGGAGTTGAATTATTGTTAGAAAACAGAAATCCTAGTTTCAAATGTCAGTAATTGTCTCTCCATCTCCCGTGTCCGCAGGGGCTCTCTGCAGGTCCTCCCATTGTCCAAAGACATGACAGTCCAGAAACATGAGTTTGGGCTGTGGAATTGGTGTTTCTAAATCACCCATGGGTGTGAATGAGTGCATGAATGAGTGTATGTCTTTCTGTGTTAACCCCTTTTGACAGACTGGCCACCTATCTGGAGGGTACCACACCTCTCACCCAGTGACAGCTGGGACATCCACTGAAGTGGATAAGCAGAAGAAAATGGATTACAACAGAAAACAGGAAACAGTTTAAAACTGTTACCTGCCAGTCCTTATAAAATAATTTCAATTCAGTTCAATTCAGTTTTATTTGTATAGTGCCAAATCACAACAACAGTTGCATCAAGGAGTTTTATGTTGTAAGGTAAAGGCACTACAATAATACAGACAAAAACCCGAACAATTAGATGACCCTCTATGAGCAAGCACTTGGTGACAGTGGAAAGGAAAAACTCCCTTTTAACAGGAAGAAACCACCGGCAGACAGGCAGCTATCTGCTGCGATTGGTTGAGGGTGAAAGGACAGGACAAAAGACACAGAACAAAAAAAGGTTTTCATCTGTACAAAACTGCACGTTTACATCTCAGTAATTGCTACTTCTCATTTTCTATGTATTTATCTAATTGAGAAGCTATGAAGTTGTGTGGTGTGGTATCCATTCCTTTAGTACTTTTTATTTTTAGGTCTGGACAAACCTTCCTTTTCTTTTTGTTTTCTTTTCTAATCATAGTTTTTTGAAGTCTTGGGGTGGTAGCTTGCAAGAGAACTGCCTGAAATTTTCTTTCGTGAGACCTGAAATAATAAACCACGGTATTCTCCTCCCCCTTCTTACTGTTCTACTTTCCATCGGGGAGTAAAAACATGCAAAGCAGTTTTATGACAGAACTGTGGAAACACTGCACATTGTGAAATCACAATGGAAACAGAGGCAACACCGCAGCTCACCTTTATCGTCTCATTGAAAAAAAAAAAAAAAACATAGCTTAAAAATAGAAACACGTGTAACAAAACAGACAGCACTTTTTGCAAAAACAGCTTTTAAAAGACAAACCAGGATCAGGTTTTGTCAAAGGCCACATTGTCTGAAGCCAGAACTGAGAGAGGGAATAATAGCGGAGTGGAAAAAGCACGAGTAGCCAAGATTTTCTTGAAATTTGATCTTCTGCAGAGTGATGACAGCGCTGAACTGGGCAGGCCCATAGGAACATGCTTAACTAGAGGGTTATTTTCCACATTCTCTTTTTCTGTCTCACCGTCTGTGTGTAATTCTCATAATTTCTTCCGTTTCACATGCCCCCACCTTACCGCTAACTTTCATGTAGACATTCAGACACTCTTTTTTTAATAGAGGTACAAAGTGATTGTTTTAATCCAGGGCCATAATTTCAGAAGGTGGAAGGTATAAATTGGTGGGAATGCTTCACATTTTTGGCTCAATAAACAGTAATTTTATTCCCAGGAACACACAAGATGTTGATTAAAAAAAAAAAAAAATCTGCTGATAGAGATGACAGATATAGACCCTAAATGTGATTAAACAAATGTGTGTGACATTTACAAAGCTGGTAAAAAAAAAAAGACATTTCTTGAGGTACTCACTTGGTAATTTGGGGCACTGGTAACATTTGTTTTGTCCCCATGAATTCCCCACACTCCCACAGCAATCCTCCTGATTGGTCAGAACGGGAAGCGGGGTGCTGTTGCACTAAAGGACCAATATCAAGAAACATTAACGATGGGAAAACAAGAAATGCACCTATATTTCAAGTTGAAAACTTACTACAACTGAACTCACGGCTTGTTTGGGCGTGGTCTCTTGAAAGCAGCGCCCCTTTGGTTTGCGCCTCACCGGGACCTGGCGTGTCCCCGTCTTATGAGGAGGTTTGATATCCGTTGAGTCGAGGGAGTGAATGACTACGGAGGTGTCTGGCGTGTGGTGAACGCGTACATTAAACTGCACTGGAAGAGAAAAGCCAGATATGAGAGGAAAAGGAAGAAGAGATATTACAATCTGAGAAGTGCTCAGGCAGACGATAGGTACCTTCTGAGGAGTGATGTCCCGGCTGTGACAAGGGGACGTTGAAGATTGACACTGACGATGTGTGTGTAAACTGGCTGCGGCTTATGCTTGACTGCTCCCCAAATTTCTGGCCGTCTGGCTTTAAAGCTACGGGGTACACAGGCTGCTTGTTGCCTCGCGCTGCCTGGGCTTGCTGAAGAGGAAACTGGCAGAGTCGACCGGTGAAGCCGGGAGGGCACAGGCAGTGCTTCCTCGAGCTGCATACTCCTCCATTCAAACACGTCAGGGGACACACAACTGCAGAGAAGAAGGGCACAGTCTTAGAAATCTAAGTTGATAAAGCATGTATTCATTCAATAAAATAAAAGTATTTCATACTCTGAAATCCATCAATATGTATTCATGAGTCTCATCAGACTGAAAGTGCTGATTTAGGATCCCCTGAGTCAGAGGAAGACTTTTATATGATCTTTCATAGACTGATGTGAACAGCCTGATGATTTAGTAATGTACAGCAAAAATATGGAAGACAGACAAATGGTTTGTAGTATAAGCAGGGCAGCGTAAAATCTTCACTTTGATCCGTGCCACTAAAAAATCGAGTCCCTGCAGCCAGTCGGCCTGAGCAAGAAAGCAGGTAAAGTCATTGATCTGTATAGCGGCTTCACTCTGGCATATGGGAAAGATCTTGAAGTCCGTGGGAAAGCGGCTAGCCTTAAAGGCATATACAGCACTCACTGCAGGTTTATTAGGTTCCCCGCTGTGTTTATTTAAGTGCAAAGTTGTTGAAATTCCCACAATAAGAACAATCGCAGGAAAGAGATAAGGGAGATAGCGAGCAGGACTGTAAGAAGACAGCAAACAGAGATTAATCCAGAGAGAGAGATAAAACCCACACAAACTAGTGAAGTGGGAGTGAAAGCTTAGTTATAAAGGCCATCTCATTATTGTGCTTCTTTCCATATTAGGTCTTTGTAACATCCCAAATTTTTGTGATACCTGAGCGTCAGTAAGACTTCCAAATACATGCGCTGCAATTATGAATTAACATCATAAGCCACACGTATACTTAAGAGCAAATCCAGACAGTTATTATTAAATGTGTTGCGATTACATTGCACAGCAAAAAATACTCACTGGCCACTTCATTAGGTACAGCAGTTCAACTGCTCATTAATGCAACTTGTTTAATCTTATCAGTCAATCACATGGAAACAAATCATTACATTTCATTCAAACACTGCATCAAAATAGGGAAAGAAAGATTGTTTGAAACTGGCATGGTTGCTGTTGCCATATGGGCTGAGTACTTTAGAAACTGCTGATCTGCTGGAATTTTACTCCACAGCTATCTCTAGTGTTTGCAGACAACGACCCAAAAAAAGAAAATACCCAGTTTGTGGCAGAAAATGCCTTGAGGTCGGAGGAGAATGACTGCTTCAAGTCAATAACAAGGCAGCAGTAACGTGAGCAGCCACTTGTCACAACCAAGGTATGCAGAGGAGCATCTCTGAACGCACAACATGTCACGAGACATTGAAGCAGATGAGCTACAACAGCAGAAGACCACACCAGGTGTCAGCTGAGAACAGAAAACTGGGGCTACAATTCACACAGGCTCACAAAAATTTGAAAATAAAAGAAAAATGTTGCCTGGTCCGATGAGTCTCAATTTCTGTTACATCTTTTGGCGGTACGGTCAGAATTTGGTGTAAACAACATGAAAACATGGATCCATCCTGTCTTGTATCAACACTGTAGGCAGGATAACGCCCCATGCCACAAAATTAAAAACATCTCAAACTGGTTTCTTGAACTTGACAATAAGTTCACTGTACTCAAATGGCCTTCAGCAGTCACCATCATCACCTCAGTGTGATGGAATGGGAGATTCACATCATGGATGTGCAGCCGCAGCTGTGTGATAATGTCATGTCACTATGATCGACATGATTTTTCAGCACCTTGTTGAGCCTTTGCATGAAAAATAAAGGCAGTTCTGAAGGCGAAGGGTGAGGGTGAGGGTCCAACTCATTACTAGCAAGTTGTACCTAATGAAGTAGATGGTGAGTGTAGATTCATGCACTAAGAGAAATAAACATAAATATAAAAATAAAGCTGTCAGCTATTTATATGACATAAAAGTAAAATATCTAAGCTACAATCTCTCAGCCTGTTTTTCTTTTTTTTTTTTTTTATGAAGGAGATGCTTTGGGAAAATGACACATTATAACTCCATACATCCAGAAATGGTGTATATAGGGTGCATAACAATGTGAATGCTAGAGTGAAACATCTAAATGATGAAGCTCACACAGTAATCTAACAATGAATTTTAAAAAAAATCAAGGGGTGTTTCTTCAAGGCAGGGCTCAGAGGTTTGATAAAGTGCACCAGTTTTTTCACAGTGCCGCATAAAGATGTTCATCTTTAAGACAGTCTAAGCTTTCCGTCTTGTATTACATAAGAATTTTCTGTCAGTAAGAGAAATACTGTATCTGAGCTTAAAAACAGAGTCAGTTAATAAATCCACACATTCTTGATAGTAAATCAGGCAGCTGGCAGCAACCTGTGGAAACTCCAAGAGGTTTGTGGTTAAAAAACTCATCAGGTTAAGAGCTTTAATGATGCTGCACTTGTGTCTTTAATGTGTTTTATGTAACAGAAAAATATGGGTATTATTAGCTGTCATCAAGGTCTCTGCCAAAAGAACATGTGTGCTTTCCAAAATGTTGACCAATTCATTTATGAAAAAAGCTAGTTAGACCTCTGTGAGGTCTGTTTGAACAACAGAATCAGACTGCATTTAAGGCCCTTTTTTAGGTTATAAACCAACCAATTAGTCAAGAAAACAAAACAAAAAAATGACTGGATGAAAGCAGCTGTTATTTTCTAACAAACAAGAAAGAAACTAGACTTCAAATGACAGGGTGCTCACTTGTGGTGTTCACACAATGTTTTTGTTTCATTTTTCAGCTCCATTGTTCTCACTTCCTTACACCCTCCCTTCGATTACCAAGATCCAAAACTTTTCTCCTATTAATGCAACTCCCTTTGTCAGAATGGTTTCCCCTTGGTTATTTTGCTGCTGTGTTTTCTTCCTTTGTCTCTTTTCGTGTCACTTGAAGTTGAATTACAGCCTCCTTGTTAAATGCACTCACTGCTGTCTTCCTCCTCCTCACCACCGCTTCAGACTTCTGCCTAAATATAGAGTCCACCATCTCTTCTACATAAGTTCTGCTTAATCCCTCAACACCTCAAATCCATTTTTTTCATTGCTACAACATTAACCTAGGAGAGGAGAGGAGAGGAGAGGAGAGGAGAGGAGAGGAGAGGAGGCCTCTCACTGTTGCTGAGCCAGGTTCACACACGTGGAAGTAATTAGTTGCGGACTGCCGAGGAGTCTGGGCTGTGGCGTAATTAGGGGACTAGATCACTTTAAGCACAGCAGGGACATCCTCACATGGTGAAAGTCTGGCAGAAATATGAAAGAACTTCAATGAAACACCCAACAAGTGGCATAAAATATTTTCACGCTGAAGCAACATGGACACTTCAGAGGAAGTCTGCCTGTAACACTTTGTGACAGATGACTTTAACCACTAGGACTGGGTGCAGGCAGCAACATGCAGAATCAGGTGGAAAGGCTCAGGCACAGACTGAAGACTACTTAACGCTGACATAAGAGCTCCAGTTTCCAAGGTTCACATTTCATCTCAGAGCTGGATTTCAAATGAGAGGAAACTGGGAAAATGAGGGCCTTGAAAATTGAGATTGCAGACACAGAAAAAGAGCCAAAGAACTTTTTTCCAAATCTTACATTAGATTACACAATCTAAACGCACAGAGGCTGTGGAAATGACAAACTGTAGACAGTCTGGACTTTTGCTGGGAATGTGTCTGAATGACACCTGATCCAGGTTTAGCTACACAAAGAAGAGAAGAGAGAACATTTTTCATACCTGGGGTTGGATTTCTTGGACACCAGACCGTAGGGTCCTGTGAATGAAACCTCTTGATGTTTTTACCCTGACGCTGTGCCATGCTACATGCGACAATGCTGATTACACAAACAATACTCTGTGGATAACACACATCTTCTGCTTGGTGCATGATTATATATATCACATCTGTTGTTTCTGTGACCGGTCTATTTTTACACTGAGTCGTGAGACACATGGGTTTATCTATTTTAAACAGAAAAACAGTCAAAAAAACAACAACAACAAAAAAGAGTCATTCACAGCATACAGAGATGACAATTCTACGCAGATTTGTTATAAAAGTCCAGTTTTTGGAGGGAAAATTCGCTCCCTTGTTTGTGTCTTCCAGCTGTTTAAAGGAACAAACTCCCCTGAAAGGTCGTAAAATATACTCCTGAAGAAGAGCAAAGTGAGCCTGCAGCTCCGACTAAACTGTAGTTTGT
>VVHJ01038627.1:0-12987 GCA_015107715.1 Tylochromis polylepis
TGCCCTCTCTGCAGAGCCTGTACCACCGCCGCCTTCACAAGAGAGCTGCCGCAATCATCAGAGACCCTACCCATCCCCAACATGGACTATTCACACTTCTGCCTTCCGGATGACGGTGCAGAAGTTTGAACTGTCGCACCACAAGACTAAAGAACTCTTTCTTTCCCACGGCCATTAGACTCTTGAACAGCTGAGCTGGTCACTTCACTCATGGACAATGCACCACTGCATTAACTGCTGCTAAAGGACAATCCTTGCTGCACTACTGTACTGAATAAAGTACTATAGCCACTTTGTACTGTTTGCATGCTTATTTTTACCTATTTATAGATATGTATATTGTTATACATCCAGAGCGGAGTGGCGGAGTAAGAATTTCATTGTACTGGGAAACTTGTTTCTATCGGTACATATGACAATAAAGCTTTGAACCTTGAACCTATTTTAAATAGGTACCCACCACGGGTCACATTTATATAGCACCAAATCACAACAACAGTCGCCTCAAGGCACTTTAAATATGAAATAAATTATTCCAATGTGAGGAAAATCATTTACAAATGCCACTGATCTCAAACAGCCTGTCCAAGACTGGCTGTCCTAGCATACTCAGACCAACGGCAGACTGATGCAAAAAAAAAAAAAATCTATCTGCAGATAGGATCTATGGGTAATCCTTGCAGCTGTTCAAAATGCATATGTCTAGAGCCAGAAAGAGAATTTTACCTGCAAGGAGCTCTGCTGGGATAAACTCTCAAAATGAAAATTGGAGTAGGGTTATGGTTTCCCATTAAACTTGAGAGGCAATGATCATGTTGGAATAATGTTCTCTGAAGAAATAAATAAAAATGTGTTTTTGATTTATTTATTCAGAGAACTTTTTTTTTGATGTACCTGTCCCAAATTACAGATCATGGGACAATTTGATGGTAAGAAATGGCAGTGGAAATCTCAGGCTTTAACAGTTAATAGTTTTTGAGATATTCATGGTCAAACATTGCCTAGGAGTTCAATGTGTGGAAAAAAGGGGGCCTAAAAATGGGGGGACCGATTGATTTCAATAAATATATCCTGAAAAGTATTTGTTATAAGAAGCTAAAATTTCACAGCAATCATTATGCATGTTCAAACCATGAAATTTCCATGCAAATTTTGGATGGTGGAGCAGAAAGTATTCTGCAAATTTACTGATATGAGCTGGAACGACCCAGGTCATGGGAAAACAAAAAACATGCACATATTTAACAAAACTGTTTTCTGTGTTTTAATCAGAGTTCCCTGGATAAGACAATCTAGAGATATTTCTGTTTTTGTGGCAGGGCTTGTCATATTTGCGCAACCCAGCATGAAAGTTGGAAGGAAAAAAAAAGATTTTCTTTATTTCTGTGACTAAGGATTTCATGTTAAAAAGTATTCGTGGCTTGTTTTGCAATATTGTAAAATGCAACTATATATCATTCAGAATTCAGTCTTTGTCTTTTGAAATGTGGCATATTTTCTAGTGTGTGCTCAAATATTAGATTTTGCAGGAGTGATGGATATTTTTTTTTTCATATTTTAACTTGTCAGTATCATTTCTTAATGTATCTCTCCCATATTACAGATCCTGATTTAGTTTGATGGTACAAAAAACCTGTGAAAACGTCAGGATTTTATCTTTAATAGTTTTTGACATATTCACGCTAAAACACTGCCACAGATTTCAACATGTCAAAATAAGGACTGAAAGTGGGTTGAGGAACTTTTTTTCTTTTTTTAAAAGGATATATCTTAAAGTATTTGCTATATGAAGCTAAAATTCCACAACAGTTGTTATTTATGTTCACACGTTGGACCACTAAGTGTTTATGCAAATCAGAGATGACTGAGCAGAAGACCAGTGCTGATTTGAGATGGAATGACCCAGTAACTTTTTCAACTTTCTGCATCTTATGGAATCATAAAGTCATGTTGTAAATGATCCACGACAGACCTGACCACGTTTCAATGCTTGTCAGTATACTTTATTGTTACCGTTGCTGTTTTAACAGCTGCTGCTTTGCTGCTCCCAGCCACACATACCAACAACAACAGTCAGTCAGGACCCAGTACGGGCTTTAATGCAGGGGAGGCGTGATGAGCCGATGCAGCTCCGGTGTGTCAGGCTCCCCGTGGCGGTGCCACAGACCACGCCCCGTAACATACCCCGCCCTGCCACATACCCCCATCGCCCGACTGAGGCTGGGGAGCCATCCGGCTGAACCTACTCCCCTCCCCCCCGAGCGGGAGAGGGAATCAGCTCCGACTGTCAGCATCCCCTGCCCATGGCCCAGCAGCAGGGATGTGTCGGTTCCGGGGGCCGGCCGTGTGGCAAGCAACGGCGGCACAGCAGTCGCAGACGTGAGCCGAGGCTCACAGGCGGCTTGGCAGGTGGGCGGTGCACAGGACCCCACCCCGCGCTGGCCTCTGGTGGAAATGAGACAGGTCCAGATGGCGTGCTGGCCTCTGGTGTGGACACCAGTGAATCGGCCGGCACGGCGACCTCCAGTTCCAGCTGAGCAGGACTCTCCAGCCCGCTGTCCACCGGCTCTGGCTGTGCAGGTCTCTCTGGCGCCTCAACCTCCGGCTCGGGCTGAGCTGGTGGTAGAAGTGGAGGTTGCTCGGCTGCCCTCCTCCGGGGAACAGGAATGGGTACAGGCACTTGCCGAGCACTAGCCGTTCCCCCCCCGTGGAGTGGGTACGGGTGCGGAGGGAGGCTGTGCCTTGACTGCCCTCACCCTGGGGACTGGCACAGGTGACGGAGCAGTCTGGACCTCTGCCAGTCCCACGCAGTCGAGGGACGCTGGTGGAGGTGGCGACGGTGTCAGCCAGGACCCGATCCGAGCTGCCATACTCTCGATCGTCTGCATCTGGTGCGCGATCTGGTCCTGGCCCAAATGGTGACCGTGAGTTCGGCCACCATTTGGGCCAGCACATTCCCTGGCTGGCCCGGTCCTGGGTCTGCCGTGCCCCAATCCTGGGTTTTGGCACCACTGTAAATGATCCACAACAGACCTGACCACGTTTCAACGCTTTTCAGCATACTTTATTATTATGGTTGCTGTTTTAACAATACTCGGCTGCAGCTTTACAACTCCCAGCCACACATAACAACAACAACAGTCAATTAGGACCCAGTATGGGTTTTAATGCAGGGGAGGCGTGATGAGCCGATGCAGCTCTGGTGTGTCAGCCTCCCCGCGGTGGCGCCACAGACCACGCCCCGCTACACGTCATCTCTTAAAAAGTTCAAATAAAAGTGAACCTTTCGGAAGGATAAAGATCCGAAACAAACAAGGAAATTCACCAGAGAGAAAAAAAAAACCTCACAGGGGGTAAATGGGGGAAAAAAAGTGTATTTTTGTTCAAAACTCCATCCATACCATGTCGTCTCCACTTTTGATCGGTGACACTTAGATGACACTGGTTAACGTAAACAGAGGGATAAAGTAACAAAAGGGGTTCAAGACCCCAGTATTGAAAAGTAATGGCTGCTGTAACAGTGAATTTCGTGCGCTGCCAACAAGACATGCAGCTAAATCAATATGCTGTGAAGGTTAGACTTACAGTACTTAAAACCTCTATTGATCAGTAGGCCTTTAGGCTTCCATAATTCACAGTGACCCCAGTCCATCTGCTGGCATGCCTTAAGGTCTCTGCAGCAAAGAAGGTTTAGACAACAATGGAAACACGCTTGAAATTTGGTTACTAAGAAAACAAAGCGTGAATCCAGTTTTTTTTTCATCTCCTTTAAGTGTAATTAACTAATGAAGTTCATATAATTGATCTTTTCTGATGTGAACTGTGAGGAGGACAGTGGGCCAGAGAGGTTGAATGGGCTGGATAGACTTCACTCTGAATCAGTGTCGATTGTGAAGGACTTTGTGGTGCACAGTGAACGATGATCAGACAATAGCTTTCTGTTATCATCTCATTCTGTAGCCTCGTGTGTGTGTGTGTGTGTGTGTACTATGCTGTCTACAAACTGGGCAGCTCTCTTTGTGCTGTGCTTGTAAGGCTGCAGCCACTGTGGGGTTTGTTTTGTTTATGCACCTCTGTGTGTTCTGGCTCATTTATGGTTTATTTTGCTCTTAATTTTAGTCCCTTGCATTACATTGGCTATTTGCACCTGCTGTGGTGCCTCTTTTTATTCATCAGTTTTGTTTGTGTGCTGCATTCCTTTCCTGTGGCAAATACTTGTAGCGCCATGCTGATGAAGGCAGCTGCAACTAAAATGTCCGATCAGATCTTTGCAGGGACTGCAGAAACGTGTCGAGAGAAAAGGAGTTGAAGGAATTGATTGTTGGTTTTGACTTGAATGCTGCGGTTCTCACCTGGGATGAGGGTATTGCTGTTAGCTGACATACAGCACCTTCACGTGGCTATGTGATATTGTAACCCTTTAGAGGATATTTGAACAGAATCGTCACTTTTCTTTGATTTCACTCCTTGTTCTCTGGATGTTTTTCCTTATGTTGTGTCTTCAGCTGAGTCTGACTTCCTTCCTGTGTCTGATCAGTTCTGTCTTCCACTCTGTCTGATGTCAGATTGTCTTTTTGTGAATGCTTGTTTTTGATTGTACTCATTCAGACTTTGGATTTTCTTTATTCAGCTTTTGTTGCTTATTTGGCCTGCTTTAGTATTTTTCAATTTTGCTCCTCTGTCCCCTTCCACTACAACTAACAACCAAACACCAGCAATGTATTTCAGAGTGAGAAGTATCACTAGCTAAAGAAAAGAAAATTGAAAACGAGTCAGAGCAGCGGGCCATCAGATTTTACAGGTTCCTTACAAATAAATCCTGAAAATATGTCAAACACATGACTGATCATCAGCATGAGAATTCCTAACGGAGGTGAGATCTGCAATTTCTTATTTCAGCTTGAACTGCAGTGATGCACTGGGTCTTCTGCCAGTCACATCCTGCTAGAAAGCCTCACTATGAAGGGCATTTCTGACAAACTGTCACATTAACATCTTGTTGCAACTGATGGCACAGTTGCTATGATGGGGGTGCCAATGCAGAGCAGCAGGCGTACTCCTGGGTGAAAGATCAGTTAGGACTGTGGTCCATGATGCTTTAGAGCAGGGCCTATGTGGAGATTTGAAGAATGTGGGTAAAAGAGGTGCAACACACTGTCGATAACGCTATCACATCTTCAGTTGGTACTGAGGGGCCCAAAGTGTGCCGAGAAAATATCCACCATACTATTTCACCTTCATTACCAGCCCGAACTATCGATACCAGGCATGATGGATTTGCTTTAGTATTATTTATGCCAAATTCTGATGTACTGTCCAAATTTCACAACAGAAATTGAAACTGATCAGACCAGAGAACGTTTTTCCAGTCTTCTGTTCTATCATTTTGGTGAGCCTGCCTGAACTCTGGTTTCCTGTTCTTGACTGACAGGAGTGGTACTCGGTGTGGTCTTCTGAACGTAGTCCCCCAAGTGTGCGTGTGTGTGTGTTTTAAAATTTACATACTAATAAATATTGGACAAGCCCATATTACATTTCTCAAATGCCTTACTCCCACTCTTAATATCCAGTTTTCAGCAGTGATTTGTCTGTCTTTGTCTACCTTTGACACAACATACAAATCCTTAAATGCCAGCAAGGTAGAAATCATATCAACTTTTCTAGCGAGGCTGACATTTAAAAAAGGAAGACATCTGGGCACATAGGCAGCAAGATATCAGGATTGCTGACATTGTGCAGCCACAGGTGCAGTTACATGTGGGTGGACATTTTCTACTCTTTCTGCCACTCAGTATCAATACTACTTTCCAGGACGTTCTGGGTACATGTATTGCAAGCAATCAATTAACAACAAGACACATTAGAACATTTGAAACAGTCAGTACTTCCAGGAGATCTGTAGTCCAGACTTCACTTTATATTTGATTTACATTTGAGGTCTGTTACCAGATCTGGCGTGGGTTATCAGATTACATGTTAGGTAAACAATTTAGTCATAATCTGCCGTCTCAGGACTTCATTCCATTCCATTTCATTGTACTTCATTATGTTATACAGTCCAACAGTTCGTACAAAGCTCACATAGGAGGCATTCTACTTTTCTGCCCTCATTAAACGATTGATTGTGTAAACATTCAACAAACAACAGTTTTCGCTCTTTTTGTCGTTTTTATTTCAATAATATTATAATTTTACCATGCTTGTCTGAAACAGTTCTTTCTTGCAAATGAGACACTGAGTCTCAGTGGGATCACCTGCATAAATAAAGGTTAAATAAATAAATGAAAATGACTATGGATGTGAACATCAACATGCAGATTTTCACCTCTGTAAGTCTGGTCAGTTTTTCCAAAGATACGTTAAAAACTAACCCCAGTGAAATGTTACAAATCAGTGTTTAAGTAAGAAAAATGTTCATTCCCGGCACAATTTCCACATTTTTCATAAAACTGGGACAACTTTGGAACCACTTTCCTTGCAGTGCTACAATTATCTAACAATTATTACATTATCACTGTTATCGAGCTGGTAACGTGTGGTCCAGTTACCTGGACCTACACTTTGTTGAGTACAAATTTGTACAATTACCCTGCGTCACCAGTACCTCATGCTGAGCACACACCAGTCAATAACCAGAAGAAAGGTTGGATGTGACATGTAGCGATAGGGCTGTATAAGAGGACTTGTGTGTCTTTGTTTGATAGTCCAGTATGTGCCTAGCGCTGCCTGACAGGGGCTGTTTAATTCAACTCCTACTACCATCACGGTCAACAGCACCAGGACGCTGTCTTTCAGCACCATTACACACACTAATGGAACTGCATGTAATATATCCTCCCTACGCAAACCTTTCTCCCTCCTCCACATGCCGTCTCCAACACAGAATTATGACTCTGCCTTTTCTCCCTCCCTCTCTTTCACCTGCCTCACTGAGTCTGCCACCCTCCCTCCACTCGTCCCCTGGTCAATCTCTATCTCTTTGTTGGAGAAAAACGCCCACCCACTGTAGTTCCTCTTGAGTGCTGAGTGGGAGAGAGTACAGACTCCAGACCAACTTGTTTTCATTCTTTCTGAAGTCTTTACCCAGCCCGTATCATTTCCAAGTTCAACAGCAGACATTAGAGGGCTGACAAAGTGCCTGCAGGTAAAACCATAAGTGTGTGTTTGGAAGTTTGTCTTTAATGCACTTTGCCTCCTTTTTGGCTTGTCAGCCTATACGCGTTGTCTTATTGTCAAGTGTTTCTTTTAATCATTACATTTATTAGGTCCCCTGAATGCAATAACAAAATTTTATATCTATTAGTATTCAAAGAATACTAATATTCCCCTTTAAAGGACTGTCTTGATTTTTACTTTTTCCAGTTACAAAAATGAATACAGGTCACGTCTGTTTCCAAGCTTGTTTCCTGCCATTTTCAGTCCATCAGTCCTACTTTATCGTTTTCATGTGTTTTATCAGCTGTGACTGCATGATTTCAGTGTGAAAGTATAACTCTGGAGCCTGACTGATATTTTAGGCTAATAAATGAACATTAAACAAGATACGGGAGAAACACCCTTTAACCATGTTAGTCTTGTTGTTGCATAATATGACAACATGTGTGTTAGGAACACAACAAACACCGCAGAGAGAAGTCAGGCAGAGCATAAAGAAATAATAAGTAACCGCACTTAACAAATGTTTTGTGTTTCTGACAGAAAAAAATGCCTATACATTGGGATATTGGATTTTTAAATTAGTGAAGATCTTAAAAATTCAGTGTCTCTTTTGGTTGTAATTTGAAAGTACTGACAGGAGAGCATATTTCATAGGAACTGTTGGAAAGACCTAACAAATGTTAAGATTTTCATTTCTTTTGTGTCGGTGCACAATAGAATGCTAAGCATCATTCAGCGGGTGCACACAATTTCAAGAAAGCAATTCTGCAGAAGAAATTTCCAGATCTGAATCCATCAAAAACAGCCAAGCCTAGCAGGAGAGAGAGTAACTGGATATACACAATGGAATGAGACATTTCTATAAATCTGAACAATCATCAGTGTGTGTAAATGAAACAGTTTTGGAGTGTTGGCATTAGGTAAGACCAAGCTTTAATTTTCATCCACTATACAGTTGGCATAAATGCTGATTAGCCCATTATTAACTTTAGTTGATGATCCAGTGCACTTGCTTATGAGTATAAATTTGCCAGTGGTTGAGGACCTTGTGACCAAGAGAAATATGGATTTTCTAAAAGCCAGTGCAGAGCACTTTATAATGTTTGTGTTCCTTGCGTATGCTTGCTATCACGTCTTTGTTGGCTTTGATGATAAAGGTGCCAGCAGGCATTATGCCCAAGAATGAGTTCATGCAGGTGGGGTGTTTCCATGTGCTTTACCACTTCAACAGTGTTGATGGCCACTGTTTTATCATTATTTGATTTTCCCGTGAGTGTGTAGCCTATGTGTATGTTTTTATTTTTTATTATTTGCCTTATTTTGAAAGAACAATATCAACATACAATACATTTTATAGCTCATAAAAACATAGACAGAGCTTTTTGAAATAGGTGTCCAGAGCGCTAACCCCAGCTAACACATGTTATGTGTTGCCCACAGCAAACCCTGTAGGAAACATGTTCCCACAGCTGTGGGCCCAGTGGGATGCTCCTGGTTGTCTCTGTCAGTTGATCAGTGCCATTGTTGTGTTAAAGGAAAATTATTGTATTCTCAAAGCATCACAGCGCTGATGATTAACAAAGTAATCGGTGAGATTTTGGAACATAGACACACTGATAAAAATAGTTCCACTGGGGCATCGACTGGGGATTTGTCAGATCATCAAAGATATAATAAAAAGCCCTGCTAGACTTTAATAAAACAAAAATGAAAAATGAACACATGGTGCCATGGTCACTGTTAAAGACTGACCACGAACTTGGGTAATAAGTATCCTATTTCACATGGTGATCTTGTTTTCTAGTCCAAATAATTTAATCCAGTTTATTCACAACTAATCTGATCACATGACTTCTCATGTTTTTCCTTCTATTTTTGTCTCAGTCACTGCATTTCAAGATTCTAGCAGATACACTGTTGGTCACTGAAGCACCAATAGAGTCCAGTAAACTGCACTGTCACCTCTCACAAATCCCACACTGGAGACTGGTCTTGAACTGTACAGGAGAAATTGTGCTTTTTGAGCAGTTCAAGCCAGGAGCAACCTACCATAGAAGACAAAGCCTGGATTTATGCGTCACGGACCAGCTGGTGAGATCAAAGTTAATCACCTCAAAGCTGCAGTGGTGCAGAGTGTTGGTCCTACTGACGCCATGTCAGCAGGTTAACAAGACACAAGTCTGACACAATCTTTAACCATTACCGACACACAAGGCTTTTTAAGCATGTATGATTTCAGTCCGCAGCTGTCATGTAGCACAAATTCTTATTGTTAAGATGGCCTGCAATCAGTGCTCTTGGTAATACATAATAAATATTGGTATTACATAGAATCTTGTACCTTTAACATTTATCAAGTCATCAGCAACCTGTCTAGGGTTAGGGCTAGTACTGGGTGTTGTTGGGTGGTTATATGCTATAGGCAAATTTTCAGTTGGCCAATAACCGTTCCCTGAATAATACTCCTTTCTTTCCATTTAGATTTGACTCAACTCAACTTTATTTATTTAGTGTCAAATCAAAACAACGGTTGGCTTAAAGTACTTTATGTTTTAAGGTAAAGACCCTACAACAATATGGAGATAATAACTCATAATACCTGATCCAGTCCTAACTTTAAGCTTTATCAAAAAAGAAGGTTTTAGGCCTGAAAGCTGAAGGCTCTGCCTCCCAATCTACTTTTAAATACCATAGGAACCCCAAGTAAGCCCGCAGTCTGAGAGCGAAGTGCTCTAATAGGGTGATATTAGACATATTGTGCAAATGGAAGAAAGCAGTCCTGCATATTTGTTTAATATGCAAATTAAAGCACATATCCTGGTCAAAAACAACTACAAGATTCCTCAGTGTCACTGGAGGCCAACATAATACCAAGAATCTGTTTAGACACCTTGTTTCTAGGTTTTAGGGCCAAGTACAGTTTTATAGAGGTCCATCCAGGTCTTTATGTCTTTAAGACATTCCTGCAGTTTAACTAATTGGTGTGTGTTATCTGGTTGGTATCATCTGCATACCTAACTATTTGGAATCACCAAAATTTACAAAATGGGCTAAATGTATAATTCAGTATGGCCCAAAACAAGTACCTCGGCCCATCAACCTGTCAGAAAAGTATTCACAGACATCAGGGCAGATGGACAATTTTCCATACACTTCTTTTGGGACCTGAAAGGGACTGGAAATCTTTTTGCAACCATAGGTACCACTCCTGGGTGCCATTAACAAGAATTCAGGTTTAAAACTCATCTGTATTGGCTTCAACCAGGAAGCCCAGAAGCTGTTTATGGTTTTAGGGTAAGCTGCAGTATAGCTAGTAAAGCCAGTAACCTTGCTATATAGAAAAATGAGAAAACTGTGGTTGGAAGGAGTTTTGTACATGTCATCATATATTTTACTGACATACACACGAGCTTCTTCCTGTACAGAGAACAAAGTCCATATTTCTTGTGTCTCCTATATCTGATGATGCTCTCCTCCTCAAATTCATTCTGGGTATATTATTATTTCAGAAAAATTTCAGGCAGCAGTTATGGTGAACTGCTCCATCTGGCCCAGTGGAGTTGCATGAAATGCTATCAGCCTTCACATTTGTTTCCCCAAAACAACAGAATCCCTTATGACGCAAATCTGAATAAAAAAAATTGTACATTGTCTCAGCCTCTGGGGCACACTGGGTAATATAACAAAACCCCTTTTAGCAAAGTTGTTATGCACCACAGCTGATTCAATAAAAACAGGAAAACAGTGATTGTCGTACCATATGGTAAAGCAGCAAATAGAGCCATTTTTAATGACTAGATGCATTGTATCTGTGTGTATATGTGTACATACATACGGCACATGTGTGGGAGTCAGAGTTTATCTGCACCCCAGGGACAGGGGCTATAATGGAGTATTGATGTCGCAGAGGGGTGGGTGAGAAGAGGGCGATAATTAGATTTTGTTCTCACTCTCCCTGCACCGCTCAGACACAGCGTTTCTAATGAGAGCACGGCTCTCGCCAATAATTACCTCTGTATTCTTTTTAAAAAGCATTCTCAGCTCAGCACAGTGGACGCCTGACCTCAAATAAACCCAACATTAGGTGATCGCATAATTAGGTGTCATTAGGTGATCAAATGTGTCACAGTGTGCAGACTGTAAGCGATTGCTTAATAAGCCCCAATGTCAGTGATATTTGTAGTTACCAGTCGAAGAGAAGAGCAAACAGCTAATCAGGATTTGAGTTTTTTTTTTTTCCTGAAAGCATCATCAGACTTTGAGTGTTAGGTTCAGGTACTGTGTCTTCCTTCCTGCTTTTCTTACTGGGTGCTAATGAAATACTCCCTATTGGGTGGGAAGTCAAGAGGCCAGACAGTATGGCAGGCACATGAGTTGTCGAAGAAAACACACCTACAACCTCGTCATGCTTCATACCAGAATGAATGCAGAATGCACAATAGGCAAGCAAAATGAGATGTGAAGATTCATTCATCAAATATAAAATGAGCATTTTAAAGAGGACATAGTACCCTTGGAAACCAAATTATACCCATAATTCTAGGGTAAAATCTATTGGAAAAATATCTAACAGTAGTTTAATGCCAAAAAGTATGCCCTCTTACTTTTGTTCGTTACATTGTTCAGCAAATGAATGAATAAACTTTCAATCCCTTCTTAGTTTGCAAGAGTTTCCAAGTATGCCAAATTTTGTTGTATTTCTTCAAATAAATGGCAAATACTTACTGACTTTTCGTATGAAGAAAATGATCTAATGCCCTATGGCTTATATTTATCAGACTTCTAAGGATTATGTTTAAAGATATGGAGTTTTCTTCTAAACAAACAAAGTTTCTGTTTTACATTCAGTCTTGCTTACCAAAGTGCACTGTGTAGACCCCAGGGCCCAACAAAAGCACTGAATGAATCTCATTCCTTAAAAACATTTGCAAAGTCAAGTTTTCTTTAGTGTCCTGGGTTCAGATGTACTTGCTAGCAGTCTCCCCTGCCTTTTGCTGGTAGAGTCCTTCAAAATTCACACACTACTGTCTCTTCACAGATGTAACTGGGAAAAATAAGTTTTGGGGAAAGACTGAGAAGTGAAATCTGTAATTACATCCTTCGAAGCTTACGAAAACATAGACTGTATTAAAAAGATGGATGTATACCCACTGTGATGGCACCAGTTGGTTTCCTTACTATTATTTCACTAAAACCAACTTAAAAGGGGGTATCAACCTCCCACTCCAGCTTGTCAATCAACCAAAGACATAGACAGAGTTTTAATTCATTTGAAAGCCTTGTCCACCCTAGCTGGAAAACTAAAAAAACCAGTCTTATTTGTAATCATCTATCATCCACCTGGGCCTTACACGGAGTTTCTGTCTGATTTCTCAGACTTTTTATCTGATTTAGTGCTCAGCTCAGATAAAATAATTATTGTGGGTGATTTTAACATCCATGTAGATGCTAAAAATGACAGCCTCAACATGGCATTTAATCTGTTATTACACTCAATTGGCTTCTTTCAAAATGTAAAGGAATCCCCCCCCCCTCCCCCCTTAATCACACTCTAGATCTTGTGTTCTGTGAAGGTTCTCATTCATCCAGGTCATGGTAGTCTAAAGAGCTTGGAAAGAAAAGCGTCTGGACTTCTCTAAGTTTCTTGAAAACGTTTCACCTCTCATCCGAGAAGCTTCTTCAGTTCTAAGAGCAAATGGTGGAGAGTCCCAGAATTTAAAGCCTTATGGGAGTGTCTCCCAGGAGGGTCATGGACCCCCTGTTGATCCTCTACCTAATCACACGAGTCCAGGTGTGAAAACGGGTGTGGGTCTCAATCAGCCAAGGTTT
>VVHJ01038629.1:3210-17042 GCA_015107715.1 Tylochromis polylepis
TGGCTGTCGTGGTGTTATTGTTGTGTACGTGTGGCTGGCAGCTGGGACGCTGCAGCCGGTGTTTGTAACAGCAACTGTGGATATCAATAAAAGTATGCTGACAAGCGTGAATATGTCGTCGGGTCTGCCATGGTTATTTTACAGTCACGTTTAATACCAAAGCTCCTAATCAGTGTTCATTATCAAGCCTGTGGGGCAAAATTCCATCCCCACATTTATTGTGCTGGCTTGATTCAGGGACAAATTAAAAGACACTACTTAAAATGCACCAAAATCGTCGCAAAAATGTAGGCAGTGGTGTGTTGAATCATTTTCCCAAGATGCAATATTCATCATGCAGGGAAACTCATTATGAAGTAATTTCTTTATAACTAGACTACAAATGAGACATTTTTCCTTGAGATTTTTCCATTTCAGCACACTCGAACACAAACAAATTTTTTTTCCTAATAGTGTGTGTGTGTGTAGTCCTGGCTTAAGGTTATGTATTAGTTTTTCTTAGTTGCCACTTGTTCTCTCTCGCTGCCTCGCTCTCCTTTAACTCATCTCTTATTCTCAGCAATTGATAAACATAAAGAAAAAGAGTAGATAAGCAGTGATATTTAAATTTTCTTTCATTCACAAGGAAAGGAGAGGGAGTTAATATCATGCAGGGTAAGAAAAAGAACAAGGGCCCAATTTTAACTCTGGTGAATCAAGAAAAAAAAATCCAAACTAAGATCCTCTAATCAGCTTCTTTCACTGCAATACGGGCCAATTCATCAGCTACAGTGCTGTGCGGTGTGTCAAGTGAGGTGAAAATTGAGTACCGGTCTGGTCACCAGCATCCAGGAGTGATTGTGCTGCTTAATAAGGTAGCTGCTCTGGATGTCTAGGGCCTCGTTCATACAGAGTATTAAAAATGTGTTTGCTGTCCTATAGATCCAGTTATATTCTTATTTTTTCCATATAATATTGTATTTTATGGTAAAAGGGAAACCCGATTTGAACGATATTCTTATTAAATATTGGGTTGATTTTCATCGGCTTGTACAAGCTAAAAATCAGAAGCTAATATGTGACATTGTGAAACATGTCTATCCATCCATCCATCCATCCATTCATCCATCCTCTGGTGCTTATTTGAGGCTGGGTCCTCAGATGAACAACAAAACATATTACACAGTGCCATTATTTGCTTAACAACAATTAGGCCAAAATGCAGAAGCAGTGTGTGAAAATTTAAGGACACCATTACTTCTTCATTGGAATTATGAGGGTAGGTAGCAGCCAGATGGTGATAATCAGATGCACTTAATTAAATAATCATCAGCAAATGACCACCTCTATAAAAGCTTGAAGGAGCAATGATTTTAGAGGAAGGAAGAGTTATAAGGCTATTTACTAATTTGAAGTCTGAAGTGAGAAAGATTATTATTTACAACTAGAAACCATTTAGGACTGCTGTCAAAATTCCCTGGAGTGAATATTGCAGCAAATTCACCAAGGTCAAACCCAAGAACTTTATCTTGGACTAAATCGTGCCTCAGTTAGTCTGTTAAATGTTAAAAGACTGAACAAGTGTGGGTTATTCAGAAGGGGTGCCAGGAGAAAGGTCCCCCCCCCCCAAAAAAAAAAGAACATGGCAGCACATATTTTGCCAAATTGCATCTGAATTATCAGGAACAATGGGGGATGTTTGGTCAAACACAAAATATGGCAAAAACCAATCAAACAACTCATATCAACGATCAAAAGCAGTTGTAGGCTGATCATTTGGGTACCTTAGAATTATAATAGGGTGTGCTTTCTTTTTACCATGACTACTAAATGACCATTAAGGAAAAATAAAATATGCTCACCAGATCTTTCAGATAAACATAATCTTAAATGCTAACTTTTGAGGTTTTTACTAGCTAAATGTACCAACTGACAAATGTTTTGTAACTGAATGATAAAAAAATATCATTATATAGCAGTTGCCTGATGTACACACTGTGCAATGTGTGAAAAAGGCTTTGGAAAATAAAGAGTTACCTTTACAAGGTATCACTCAAAAGGTACTTGGGGAATACGCTGAAATAAACATGGTATAAATGTCTTTTCAAGGTGAACATCAATTCTGTCCTACACATCATTCAAGTGACATCATGAAGGGGCTGACAGGACATATTTATCTGCTCATAATATTTCAGCCTTTTCAAAACTGGAGAATAACGGTATTTCTGACTGGAAAAAAGCAGAAGGTTTGACTTGTCAACTCGTGTTTTCATTCATGTGGTGCTGACACATTTCACAAAGATAATTAGAAAGCGCTTTGCCAAATTAGATGGAAAGTAAGAAAAGCTCCTAATTCTTGCAAGCAATATTTTCCATGGCATCTCTTCACTTAGGAAGTATCTGCAAGCTGGGGCTATTTGACAGCACAGCAGGTGATATGAAAAGTGGATTGCTGCCTGAGGAACTGTTTTCTGTGGCTCATTAAATGTTCCTAAAGGTAATATTTTATTAAACATGCCCTTAAGATGTGATTCTCAGTATGGTTCTCAGGACACAAAGACTTACTACTTTTTGTTTCCCTTTTTAGCCATTTAAAGAAAAAACATTCTGTCAGACTGACAAATTAATTGATCAATCAAACAACAACCACAACAAATTGTTTCACATTTTTCCCTCTCTGCAAACACTTAGCTATGCAGATTTTCCTGTATAACTGTGTTTGTAGCTGAAGGTAAGTGTTGTGTGCTTGTTAAAGTAAGACTGATTTGCTAAAGCAATATAGTAAAAAAAAAAGACTACCTTAAGAGCTCAGTATGGGAAGGATCTTGAACTAAAAGTGTTTCAATTTTTCCCCTTTTTCCCCCCATTGTGATGTAACTGGAGATTGGGCAATGTAGTAACTATAGAATAAAGATACAATTGGTTTTTACACTGGTTGTCCTTATGTGATTTTGCTTTTATAATGCGATGGTGTGTTTAATTTCCCTGGTAGCTACTGATAACTTCCTCCATGGAGCTCTAATTCTTGACACTAGAACAACCGCAATTGTGTCCAGAAGTTTACATATGGGAAAGAATGTCATGGTAATGTTGAGTTTTTAATGATTTATTTGAACTGTTCTTTTTCCATGGTAAAGCGATATACAGGATACATCTTTAATAACTTTAAAAAACAAGAATTAGATGCACAAGCATGAACTTATTTTGGATTTTCTCTAATTCACACAGGATGAAAAGTATACAGACTCAAATATTTGCATAGATTCACTTAAATCTTCTAATAAGTGGTGCTGAAGGTTCTACAACGTGTTAACCTGACAGGGCCAAACCCTATTAACTTCTCATTAGTGATTATGATTGACAACAAATGGTAGTTTCTCTTTTCTAGCATAGAAAGAATTTCTTTGACAGCACTCATTAGACTGACCAATATTTTAATGCATGCTCAATCATTCAGGTAAGTAAATCCCAAAAGGTTGTTTCTGTTCATCTGGACGTAGCGTTTTCAGTGGGAGAAATGTTTCCTAACTCATCCAAGTGACTTCTTCAGTCTCAACTGACTGCAGGTTTCCCCAACCTTATTATTAATGATCAAGGAGCTGACCTCACAGCCCACTGTTCATTCAGTGGGCTGGTTTCAGTTATTGTGCAAATGTACTGTTTATAAGGTTGGGGAAACCTGCAGTCAGTTGAGACTGAAGAAGTAACTTGGATGAGTGACGAAACATTTCTCCCACTGAGAATGTTATGTCCAAATGAACAGAATAAACCTTTTGAGACTGACCAATACTTTGAACAATGGGAAAGACAGAGGAAGATGGATAATTATAGATTTACACATATTGGGACATTCTCTTGGATGCATTTCTAAAGAAATGCAGATTTCAAGGTCATCTGTTCAACAAGTTATCTTGATGTGCCACTGCTTTGCCAAGGTCTGAAAGAAGACCTGTCACCCTCACATGAGAGGAAATTTGTTAGGCTGTTCAGAAATAGGCCAGAAATCAAAGAGCCTGCTTTCTGATGTAAGCCGAACTGAAACCTGCTGGAACACTGTCCACAGTGAAGCAAGTTTTACACCACGATGACAAAGAAAGAAGCCTCTGTTCTAAAACTGACACCTTCAAGCTCAACTGAAATTGACAGCTACCCACATGTTTAAGCCAAATACTTTTTGGGGAAAGGTTTTATCATCAGATGATACAAAGATTGAGTTATTCGGCTACAATGACAAAAGATATGTTTTTGGAAGCGTAAAAGAGTAAGTGAGGCTTTCAAACCTAAAAACACTCTCCCAGCTACCAAGCATGGTGGTTGTAGCAACATATTCTGGGAATTTTTTTTTTGCTGTCAGTGGTACTAGTACATTGCAGAAGGTGAATAGAATACCACATCCAAAGTATTCAACTTCACCTTAAATCAACAGCTAGACGGTTAAAACTTGGACCCAATTTGTTGCTCCAACAAAACAATGATCTCAAACACTGTTCAAAGGTTTAAAATGGATAAAGCAGGCTAACATTAAGCTTCTGGAATGGACTTCTCAAAGCCCCAAGCTTAGCCCTATTGAAAATGTGATATCCATGATGAGTGTATGTAAACTACTGACCACAAATGTAACAGCCAAATACAACACAGTATTTTAAAGCAGAAAGGGATCCAGTCAACAGGTGCAAATGTTGAATGTGTTTGCCGCTTTAAGCAAAATTACTGATGACAGCTTGCAATAAAGAATGGAGTGTATATGCTATGGATATGTATGCAATGAGAGGTGCATACTTTAAGGAAGTAGTATTGAAATGTATAAAATGAGAGGTAAAGAAAAGCGAGCAGATGGCAAAGCAATAGTCAGTAACATAAAGCAGAAAATGTTCCCATTGGAAGAACAGATTAGGCATTTTTTGAATTAAAAATACTGAAATTATAAATATATAATCAAAATATATATACTAGATCATTTTCTGAATGTTGATTAAATAACATAGGTTTTTAATATCAACATCTAAAATGAGAGGAATCAACATGACATGATTTTGGCAGTGTGGGTTCAAAAATTTTCATTTTACAAAATGGTAGGCTTTAAACAATTGTGAATAGACTCAAAGGCCCTGCTCACTGACACCCTTTCCATCTGGCTGAAATACTGTAAATATCTATGTAGACATGGTCAGACTTGATGGACATTTCCTTCACTCCCTTGTTAGCTTTTTTTTTTTTTTAATCTGAAGCTTTGTTTTTTGCAGAGACTAGTCAAGAGATAAGTCAAAATATCTGCACATGTGGAGGGAGTTTTTCTCTTTCCAGCTTCTTCTTATTTTTAATAAAAATACTCGTGAGCCAACAAAATGTTCCAGGTGCATTTGTTTTTACAGACTGTGTGGCTTAAATCCTGACCTTAACGTGACCTTAACCCTATGGCAGTATTTTCTTCTCCAACTTGAAAATTCGACTCCAATCTAATTTAAACTTCAACTAGACAGAAAGATTTAAGAAGTGAACTTTATTACTGCTGCCACTACTATAGAATGTACATGCTGAAGTGAACAGTACTGAAATCTCATAACTTTTTTTTAAAAAAATCAAACATTTTGGCAAAAAACTACCAATGACTCCATTCTTCCATTGTTCCACTAAGTCATGACAGTCACTGTGACCCAACATGAACAACACCAGTAGCCTGAAAACAAAATCGGCTTTTCCTCAGCGTTATCCAGAAAGTCACTCATGAAAACTGTCAATGTGACACCGTTTGTAAACACTGATTTCTTTGAAAAGATTGGCATCAGCTTGTGCACATTCAAGGCTTTCTGCAATGTCAGAGAGCTGAAGATATGCAATTTCTTGGTTCAGTGAAGTACAGGCTGATTTGATGTTTGATTAAATTACTGATTGTTATCGGCTGTGATGAACTAAACCTGCACTGATATACATAAAAAAGCCCACTCAGTGCCCAAGGGGTTACAAATAGAACTGCAGGAAAGCAATCCTTTAAAGAAATTTGCCCTCAGCTCACATAGGGTGGAATAATACTGAACACAAGAGGGCAAAGCGCCACTGGCACTATTGGAAAGATGCTAATGTTTTGGTCTTCTTGTTATCCAGAAAAAAAAAAAAAATTACTGAAGGAAAGGGCATTATTTTCAGACTTATCTTAAATTGCAATAAATTTTAAGTTTTATTTGTTATATATAGGTAACAATGGCACATCACTACTGCCACTGAAATTCTTAGGCTCAGAGCCCCCTCAATATAGCATGTAGAAAACCAAAATTGCACATAAGATAAAAATAAAATGAACTATATAAATAAAGACGTTATATATTTTTAAAAAAAGAGAGTAGAATACATAAATACAGATTACTAAAACATACTGTATAAATACTCTGGTAGGAAGAAACCTGCTAAATTATTAGAGACCTTTTTTTTTCACACAGGACACAGGAATTGAATTAGGTAAACCCAGGTGCTACAGAGCCTTAATTAATCTGATTAGCAACAACTGTGTTCACCTGCTCTGATGACATCAAAGTGGCCGCTATGAAAAAAGTTCACTGACAAAACTTGCTCTTGTTTGTTCCTTTATAGTTTATCTCAAGTAACAGGTAAGCTCATCTCATTAATTTTGTTGTTTAAACAAGAATAATTAAATGCATTGGTTTGAGATGATGTCTTCCCTCCTACTCCAAAAAATTCAGCCTGATGTATGACATTCATGTGCTACACATAATGTTCTGCATACCTTTCAGGGTCATCTGTAGGAAGCTTAGCTGTTGTGGGTGCTCTTCTCCCCACTCCTGTAGGTATTATTATCTTGTTCCCGTCTGAGCAGCTCCACTTCATTCCTGTAGGTATCCAGCTGGTTGCCCAGGCAGTTGTTCTTCTCCTTTAAGATTGCTGCTTGGAAAATACCTTCACATTTATATGATAGGAAAGCGCGCAATGACCCATCATAAGAATTTAACAGAAAAAATTTAAAAGGTTTTTGTCAAAGTGCTATACCTCTCCTTGTAGATTTCTAATCCAGGCATCAAAAAAGAAAAAACACATTGTGATATAGTTTGTTTCTTAATTCTGTAAATTTAGAAACAAAGTACAAGTTCTAAAATACCTGAGTCAAATCAGATTTGAGGTTGGTGCTTGAGACGGATGACATTTTCAATAACTTCTGATTAATGACTGAAACGTCAGTCAATTCAAGTCTACAGACTTTGTACTGTAACTTCATTTGTTATCAGTTGCCATGTTTTTATATCAAACAGAGGCATTAAACAATAGTATCAAAAATTTCATAACACTACTGCACAATTATTTCTTTTTAATCTCAATAACAGGAGAAGTATAAAGAAATCCTCCTGAGACAAAGAATCATTTTGTTCCTTTTTACATGTCTGAGCCAAGTGTAGAGTATGGGAGTCTTTAAGAAATATGTTCCCATGCAGGGAGTGAAACGCAATCCCTATTGAAAAAAAAATGCCAGAAGTGCCTTTTATCTCTAAAAAGGCTTTTGACTTCAATAGGATTCTTGTTCTATACTTTTTTTGTATTAACTTTCCTGAAAAGATTTTATTCACTTTGACCCTAGTCTGACTAAAAGCAGAACAAAGCTAATTTACAGAGTTTGATCTGAAGTCCAGGGATAATATATTAATAAACGCCCCAAATCTGATTTTTCACTACATTCACAAACAAAGACTTGAAATTCTAAGACTGTCTCAACTCTGAATTGCGTGTGTAGGCGTTATTAATTTAATGGTTAAGAAATGGGCAGTGTTAAAATGGAAGAATTTACCTTCAATCACTTTTAGAGCAAATGGTTAGATATTAATAATAACATCTGCTCCTCTTTTAAGACACATGCTGGACAAGATACATTTTCCACATACAATAACAGCCAATTTATTAGGTGCATCTTGCTAGTACTGGGTTGGACACCCTTTTGCCTTCAGAACGGCGTTAATTTTCTGTGACACTGATTTTAACAAGGTTCTGGAAACATTCCTCAGAGATTTTGGTCCATTTTGACATGATAGTATCACACAGTTGCTGCAGATGTATTTGCTGCACATCTATGATGTGAATTGCCCAACCCCAAAGGTGCTCTATTTTAGATCGAGTGGCTCTGGAGGCCATTTAAGTATAATGTTCAAGAAAGTGACATATTGTACTTTCAGAGATGCTCTTCTACATACCTAGGCTTTAACACAAGGTAAATTGAGTTATTGTTGCCTTGCTATTAGCTTGAAGCACTCTGCCCATTCTCCTTTGACCTCTGATATCAGCAACATAGACAACTGCTGGGTATTTTCTCTTTTTAGGCCAATTCTGAGTGAACTGTAGAGATGTTTCCATGAAAAAACCCTGGTTCAGAAAAATTCAGACCACCCTGTCTGGTAACAACAGCGCTCCCACATTTATAGTCACTTAAATTACCCTTTTTCCCCCCATTCCCTGTGGCTGCTAAGTATCACACTGTCTCTGAACCTCTCTGTAGAAGAACCACATCCCAACCCGGCCCAGAGAGCAAACAACCCGATCATTACATATCTTGGGTATTATGAAACTGGCCTGAACATTCAAAAAACTTCTGTCCAAAAGTATACTTGAAGTTAAAATTATTTCACTAGCTATAGTCTAAGCCTTCCAGCTGCTGCCTGAATCAAATCAACTGTTTTGTGACCACAAAGCCTCCCCTGTTATTTCCTTTAATAAATTTAATCACAGTGTCCTGCCATATACCTGTAGCACCTGGTCTACCACACAAATCACTCTGCTTCAGGAACTATGTATTGCTAACTGGATTAAATTTTCTGGACAACTGCAAAGTTTTAATACAGAAAACTGTCAGTTCAACAAAATATTGGACTTTTTTGATTTGTCTGGGCAGTGCCTGTACAGCCTGTAGAACTGTATTACTAACGCTGCAGTGGAAAGGTATTAGTTATTAAATGGTAACAATATACTGTTTTCCATGTTCACTTTGCATAGACACTCTTAGTATACCATGCATAGCTTCTATATGTATTGAAGAATAATTTGAAAGTAATGTGGGGGTTTTTTCTTTCTTTCTCCAGCTATGTGTGGAAACGTGATTAAATTTGTCACTCTTCGAAATTTAAAAACTGGTATGAAGACCCCAGCTTATGTGCCAGAGGTTGTGTGTTTTCTCCCAGTAGTATTCACTGAGGCAGGAAAGGGCTGAAGATAGTTTTGATTGGTTTTATTAACTCTCTGCTAATGCAGTTTTCTCTGCATTTGCACTGTGTCACCAACGGCAACAAGCAAATGTACAAGTACACATGAAAATACACCATGCTGGTAGGAAACCTCTCTCCCATTAATGTCTTGTCTAACAGAAAACCCAAACATAACTTACAATCAGAGATGTCTTTCTCACCTTCTTCACCTTCCTTGTGCTTCTGTACACTGCATACTCTACTTTACATCCAGTTACATAATTTGTCAAATTTGACAAGCATACCTCAGTATTACATTTTTTTTCATTAGAATAAGCTTCAGCAACACTGACATTATTCCCTGTTTAATTTTCTGTTTTTTGGTCACACATCAGGTACATCAGTGCAGGGATTCACTGCAGTAATAATAACAAAGCTCCTCGCAATATGAAACCTAAAGGGCAGAGCGTTCCTTTAGAAAAATAGATTAAAAGATTAGCTCTATTTCCTGTTCTGCACAGCTTGTTTATCCCTTATTGTGTTCCCTCTTTCTTATATCAGATTGCAAATTCTTTTCAGATGCAGTCCCTTGTTCAGTGTCAGTTTATGTGAATAGTAGTTTGTACCTTGGAGGCTATCCTCTGTTACAAACAGCTGTAACACAAGTTTGTTTGTCTGGGGGTTGTTTTTTTTCTTTTTCGCAGCCAACTTGATTGACTTTTTTTTGTTTGTTTGTTTACCAACTTCTTCATTAGGTGAAGCTGTGGACCAGTTCTGTGGGACAACAATGAGATCTGAATTATGTTGTGAGTCAACAGTCATTTCAGCCAAGTCAGTTTAAATGTGTGGGGAGAGTTTCCAACCCACGAAAAATTCATTTAGTGGTAGAAACATTTGTTTTGTTATTTTAAATTCAACAGAAAAAGAAAATTATTTAGAGTGTAAATGAATTTACAGCAAAAGTGTATGACAACTCCACCACAACTAGTAAAATGCATTAGTGAAAATTTTAACAAATCTCCTCTTGGAAGTTCTTTTCTTACCACTTGCACTTGCTAATTCTCCTTCAGTGGGTCAAACAAACAATCCTTTAACTTGAATAGAACTTTGGGGAAGAAGACCCAGAAAGTTGCAGGGAGTCAAATCTGGTTATTATGACTGGTGAAAAGCAATTACTGTCAAAAAAATGGTCAGAAAATTTGTTTCTTAACATCATTGCAAATCACTCAAGTGCCTTAGGCGATTGAAACAGAACAGACTACTGACATTCTTAACCTGACAGATGATTTAATGATGGACAACCTGGAAAAAAAAAGAAAAGAAAAAACTTTAAAAAAAAAAAAAAGCAAAATGGCAGCCACAGAAGCAGGTTTTTTGTTTTTTTTAAATGGACAGAGGAATAGAATGTTATGATTACATTTTGAAGTTGTCTTGAACATTGAAATTATGCAAACCAAAGTTACTGCGTTAATTAAGGGTACCCAAGCCTATAAATAATAGTACTTTCAGTACTCCTATTTCAGTACCTCAGCTGGTTATTGGTCAAATTGACATTATCCTTGGAGACTTTATAATTATTTATTATTACTTTTTTTCCTTCTTTGTCTCTTGACTTTTTCTGTGCAAATTACAGTCATCTTTATGCTAAAACTGTCATCATATGCAGAGAATTGACTGATAAAATAAAATGTAACAGAACCCACTTAACTGCTGATAGCAGAATCATACTACATCTATGTCACCCTAGGAGAGAGTCATCTCCTCTTTTCCCCTGACTCTCATTAGCTACACATTTTACATTTTTGTCTTCAGCAAAACAAAAAGCTGGCACCTGGTAAATATTTACACTTTATGCAGACTCTGCTGCCATCCACTCAAGCAAGCTTGTGCAAACCACTGCATAAAGTCGTGCATACAGCCATCTGTTTAGTGTCCTTGGGGATTAAACTCAAGGTCAGCAATAGCCTAAATGCAGACACGTAATCTTTAAATGCAAGCACACATCTGGTCTGAGTAGAATAAATGACAAAATCCTAAATGTGCAAACATTTATTCCACATTTGTCAAGACTGCACCTGAGGAAAAGGGCAACATGTCACCTCGAACTCACATTTGAGCTAGAAGTGAAAAATAAAATCACCCGCAGTGTTTTAGTTGATCACAAATGCCAAATGACCGCAGTTTGACAGCCCAAACTATTGACACATTTCCATTTCATACTGTTTTGTCTGTTTTGTCAGATGTTCACAGGCCACATTTGTATTTTAGGAAGAATAATTACATCCTTCATGAAGTTTGGCATCTAAAGATATTCTTTGACATATAATAAAACTGACGCTAACAATTTTTACTTTGTTTAAAAATGTATGACCTATTTATGTACCATCTACCCCCATTACTTCTCCAAAATGTACTGTAATCCAAAATATTTAATTGTTTTTTGCTTGGGCCCTGTGTGGTTTTCAACACAATATCCAAGGACAAAATCAAATTAAGTCAAAGTATTAATCTGTGGTTTGGACATCACCATGTCCTATTGAATATTTACCTTATTATTATTGCTTTGTAAACACACACTTCAACACACACAAATGATGTGGTCTGTACTGTTACATTGCAAGGATAAAGGCCCTTTCTATCACTTTCTGTTTCCTCTCTAGTTTGTGCAGGTATAAAACAGTTCATACAGGACTGTGGATTTTTCTCTAGCTAGAACTATGTCCTAGTCACCCCACATCCCACACAAGACTGTTCCTCACAGCTTGCCATACTCACAGGGAGCAGGGACAGCCATAACTAGGAACTGTGTACTAATAACAGAATTCTGATGCTAACAGCTAAAGTTTTCCTTAGATTTTATAGATTACAGATTTTTCCTGTTTTTCTTTTTTCCGATTCGGATCAGATGAACATGCTGGTAAGAGAGATGCTAATTCTGGAGGACTGGAAAAGAAGATAAACAAAAATAAAGAGATTAATTTCATTTTCATTTACTTCATTTAGGCAATTAAAAGATGTACTTCTGCTGTGGTCTGTCCTGTGTACAGATGGTGAGGCAGTTTGTCTCATTACAGATACAGTGATGTAAACAACACCTAGTGTGGCTGAGGCACCAAGAATAATTCTGGGCTGATTTACACATTTACACTGAACACGAGGCTTTTAGGCAGCAGCTTTAGCAAACAATGTGATCTAAACAGATACTCACTGCTATGAGCTACAACCTCTGATACAAAAACGACTGCCATACACCGGGGAGTTAAACAACAATGTGCTGAAGTATGGTGCCCCACCTAACAGCAAATCAATATTCGTGGGTTAAAGTGTAAAGTGTGATTAATGTATCGGCTCTCTATCGTGGACAGCTCCCAGTAGTGGTTTTGAATGCTTGTTAATGTCATAGATCTATTTCAGGAAAGTTATTAGCATTTTCATAGTTCTGCAGGGGACGGAAAAGAATGAACGCTGTTCTTTTGATACTGTGCATGAATATTCAGAAAGAATAGGCCCTCATTGTCATTCAACATAAAAAAAAAAAAATGTTTCAGTTACATGCTGTAACAAAATTGATCTGCAGCGGTGTGTTTTCTTCGTAAACCACATTATAGGCATTGTTTGTTTTGAGTGCATGACATGAGTGTGTATGTATGTGTGTGCATTTTTCACCTATAGATCAAGTGAACTCCACTGGAACCAACATGCGTCATTACAAACCATGTGAGAACATTCAGTCCACTCACTGGCCAGATGTGTTTGGGCCTGGAGCAAGAAAAGTAAACACAGGAAGAAGGTGTTGTGTTCTGGACTACTGGAGAACAGAGAAAAATTATGTTCATTTCACAGCTAGTTTCTAGCCCCTACTGACTTTTGCACATTTAAGATACCCTGCATCCCATAATGCATATGGGAGGCAGCAGGGAGGTGTTTAGCTCAAACATGCAACATACATCTAGTAGTTACAGTAGGTTATATTAAGATCGGCTGAGGTTGAGATGGGGAGGAGGTGAGTTGCACGAAAGATAGTCTGAAAGGGAGAATGACGGAGAGCACAGATTTAAACCATGCAAAGCAGAGACTGATTGGTTCAAAGAAGGTGGGCGAGAAGATGATTGGATTAGAGTAATGTCAGTATTGAGATTAACAGTGTGGGAAAGCGGTAGTCATGCAAAGAACAGAAAACCAGCTGACCACCCTGGAAAGCAGGCAGGGGAGTGATTACAGATCTTACTTATTGAACTTAAGCTTCATGTAAAAGGGCTGTTCAAGTATTGAGACTTGGTTTTAGTATGAAAGCTGGAGTTGGGTTATAATAGTTAAGAGACTTCCAGAATATCAACACTTCCACATCAGATCTAACCCTATTGCTACACTTTTTTACAAAAGAAGACTCCACCATTCACAAGTCATTCTTATAATCAGTGTGGCATTTTTCTGACAGTAAATACCAATGCAAAATAAAAATAAAAAAAAGCAAAACATAAAAATTCAAGCAGCTTTGCATGTCTGTATTTGACTGGATGAGCGCAATGGTGAAGCAGTTTAGAGCAGACAATAGACAAGTGACTCACTCAAGTTACCCCTTGCATACAAAAACTAATGCAGCATCTCATGACTTCAAAAGCACATTCACACCTAGTGTGATCTATTTCTGGATACTGGGGGGGGGGGGGGGAATTAACT
>VVHJ01038634.1:0-13860 GCA_015107715.1 Tylochromis polylepis
CATATTGGCTAGTTAAAATATGAAAAAGTTTGCATTTCTGTAAAGTCCCATATTTTAATCACACGATAATAAAAAAAAATACACATTGCAGAAGATCATTTCTGAAGAGTTTACAGTTGTATTTAACAAAAAAATTAATGAAACATGTAGAATTCTATTTAACATGAAATTCTTAGTCACAAAAATAAAGGAAATGTTATTTATGTTCAACTTTCATGCTGGACTGAGCAAAAAAAAAAAAAGATGACAAGAATTTAAAATTTTGGACCATAACATTTTAAGGAAAATCTGAAATGGTCAAGAAAAACTTTTGAGATGAATGACCCACATGTAAATAAGACTTCTATTATATGCACAGCAAAGGATGTGTCCATGAAAAAGGCATTCAGGGGAGGGGGAAAAGCAGCAGCAGGGAATAAACCATCACGACCAAATCAATGTAGAGAGAATGGCTTCCCACCCACCCTTACACTTTACAGCTGACATATTTGAACAAACATACATGCACACTTTCACCAGAAGATTCAGAGCGCACAGTCAGAGCGCACGCTTAAGCCAGAAGCAGAACCGCTGGAGCAGCTTGGAGATCAGTGTCAAGGACAGTTTGGCAGGTTTGGAGCAAACAAAGGATTTAGCACACAAAGGGTTCAGCAAATTAGAAAATAAATAAATAAATTAAAAAAATCAGAGTGAACATAAAGCGGACAAGGGGCATGATAGTACTTTGTACCTTCAATCTCCAGTTGTCCTCAACATCCGTTTTGATACGACTGAGCCATCCATCATTGAACCATGCAGGGTCTCTGAAGCACAGAGATGGTAAGACTTATTCTACACAAGAGTCCTTGTTTAGTAGTGTACAATTCACATTCTTTATTAGATATTGCTGTCAGCGTTCCAGAGCGATGTGCATGAAATTTCTGAAATAAAATGCTACAACCTTTTCTACTCAAGCTTTTTAATTTCTACAACTGCCAGCATTAGATTACATACCACAGGCAGTTTCTTGTATTCAGCTGTGAGTTGTACATGGGGAAGAACCAGATTTCCTTTAGGCAGACAGAATTTAAAATAACTGAAAATGGGTTTCCATGGAAGAGACGCTTTTGACTTTTAGAACAACTCTGTCAGGCAAAAGTGGCAAAATTGTTTCTGTAATAGGAGAAAAAGTCTGAATTCTAAACTAACCCACTGATTTTTGATTATATGAGTAAGATATTATCTTATTGGAGATATGTGATAGGTGAGAGCATGCAAACTCCATGCTCGCTCTCAGAAATCTCACACAAAGCTATAACTGTGCAATTAACTGAAATTGATATTCACTTACAATTATAGCCGCCAACAAGTATTTGAAATGGTGCTCTCACTTTGCCTTTCCTTTACAGTGGGGCACTTTCTCCGTTCTCTTTGTTAAACTAAAACTTTTAACAAATGCATGACATTTAAATCAATTTTTTGTGATAAATAATCCTCATCATAATTGTGATTACGATTGTTGCCATAATTAAGCAGCTCTACTTTGTACCCGAAACGTTCTTGCTGTGAGGGGTCCTTGTCAGTGACTACAATGTGGTGCTGGCCAGAAATGTAATAAGATATCAGCAGTTTTCTTGTTGTTTGTGTGCACTTTAAAGCAGAATCAGGACCCTTTCTCTCTATATTAGAGGAACTAATAGGGGCATGAGTGCAAAAAATGCAAGCATACTATCCCGACTGTTCCACCAGTGCACGTTTGACCTCATGCGGAGCAGGCAGGAGTGTGTGTGACATGAATTACTCAAGCTTAACGAAACTGGCTGCAAATAAATAAAGCATGTGCGCTCACATCTGATGTAGTGCCTGTGACATTGCTGCTCCAGTGGTCAGCTCCGCCACTGCTCGGCAGGGTGCAGGAGTGTTGAAGGTTTGCAGCTGAGAGGCAGAAAACAAAATAATATTATGATGACTGATAAACCAAGGGAATAATGTAGTAGTGCACCATCAAAGATATTTTAAAGAATTTATCCACAACATTGCAAATATTCTGAGATGGCATACGGTGCTGTGAAGTATTTGCCCTCTTCCTAATTTTTTTATTTCTTTGCATATTTGTCACACTTACCTGTTTTAGATCAAACAAATATTATTATACAAAGAGACCTTTAAATGATGATTTTATTCACTGGCAGAACAAGGCCATTTAAACCTACCTGGACATGTGTGAAAAAGTAATTGCCCCTTAAACCTAATAACTAGTTGTGCCACCCTTAGCAGCAAGAACTGCAAGTGTTTGTGTTAAGTGACAATGAGTCTCTCAGGTTGCTGTGCAGCAGTGATTCTCAAAGTGTGGCCCAGGGCCCCCTGGTGGACCACAGTAATAATAGAAATTCAGTGTGAAATTACTCACAAGTATGTACAGTAACTGTTTATATAAATATATTTATTTATATAAAAAGTCATTTAAAACTGGTAACAGGACATTACTTTGACCTAAATTTATTTGTATTGAAGTTTGTGCCGCAGTGGCAAGTGGGTCAAACATTGGCCTTTCCTTTATACTTTGCATATGACTGGGTAGCATTAGTAATTTATAGCCACTTATTAATTTAAAAAAAAAATTTTCATGGAAATGGAGCGACGTCTCATATTTTGGTTAGAGTACAGATTTAATGATGGTAGGCCCCTCTGGATTTTCTGATTTTTAAGTGGGCCACAGCACTCTTAACTTTGGGAATAGCTGCTGTGGAGGAATTTTGGCCGACTGTTCTTTGCAGAATTGTTTGAATTCAGCCACATTGGAGCACAAACTAATTTCCGGATATTCGCCTCCGGGATTTTCTGGCAGAGAGCAGAATTCATGTTACCATCAATTAAAGCAAGTTGTCCAGGTCCTGAAGCAGCAAAGCAACCATCAAACCACCACGTCTGACTGTCGACATGATGTACTGTTTTTGAAATGGTATGTTAGTTTTATGCCAGATGTAATGGGATGCAAACCTTTGAAAAGGTTCAATGTGTCTTGTCACTCCAAAGTATATTTCTCCAAAAGTCTTGGGCATGTGAGACAAGCCTTCGTTTCCTTTTTGGTCAGCATTGGTTTTCTCCTTGGAACGCGCCCATTTATAGCATTTTTGCTCAGTTTCTTTCTTAATCGCGAAGACCGACTTTGACTCAGGCAAGGGAGATGTGCAGTTCTCCAGAATTCGTTCTGGGTTCTTTTGTAACCTCCATGATGAGTCACTGATGGATGATTGATGATAATTTTGGTAGGCTTACCACTGTTCACTACTGTTCCAAGTTGTCTCCATTTGTGAATAAAGGGTCACACCGTGGTTCGCTGCTACTTTTTGAGATATCATTAGCCTTTTTCACCTTGTCAGACAGGTTCTACTGAAGTGATTTCATGATTTAACAGATCTGGCAGCAATCAGACCTGGGTGTTGCTAGTGAAATTAAACTCAGGTTTCCAAAAAAGTGTGGTTAATCATAGTTAATTATGACTTTAAAAAAGGGGGGGACAATTTCTTTTTCAACATAGGTAGGCCAAGTAGGTTTGAAAACTTTCTCTTATCAAATTAAATCATCATTTAAAACTGCATCTTTGTATTTACTGGGGTTATCATCGTCTAATATTAAAATGTTTCAGATCATCACATTTTAATATTAGACATCATGGGACAAAAAACAAACAAAAACAATACAAAAAAAGAAATCAGAAAGGTGGCAAATAGTTTTCACAGCATTGTAGTTGTTTCAAAAGCCCTACAGAGAATAAGACACATTATCACTCTGCACTGTTTCATTTGTGTTCTTCTTTAGTCTTTTTTTGGGGGTCTCATTTACAGCAGTGCTTTTTTACCTACCTACATTTGCACAATGCTTCCAAAGTCAAGCTACTAAGTTAAAAAAAGAAAGAAAACAAAACTCTTAATATTGACTCAAACAACTGCCATTGTAACTTTTCCCATAATCGAGCAGCACTAGGACATGGAAGCAATGATAAATGTTTAGAGCGGGATGTATAGGGACACACAGGACAACAGTGGCAAAGAAACCACAGCAGACCCAAGTAAAGACAAAGGCTTTCTTGCTTACATGAAGATGTAAATAATTCAAGTAGCAGCCACGGTGTACGGTTAATTCTCCCAGTCTAAGATCCATATCCTTACACAAGAACAGTGCAGCTGTATCCATGATACAATTTGAAGACCACCAAGCATGGTAGTCAAATTAAAGAGTTAATAGGAAGTTTTATTCCCTGACCCGTTACTAAGTGACACTGCCGTTCAACAAAGTTAATAATGTGTCTTATTGACAGACACAGCAATCGTGGATCCTGGACGAGATCTCATTAACCCAGCGCTTATCCTATTACTAACCACAAGACAGGCAGCAAAGCTGTTTGTTCTCTGTAAGTGGAAAGTGCCTTACTACTTGCTGCTGTTTGCTACATTTAAGCAGTTACATAACATTAGCAAAAATCTAAACAGCGACATTCCGCAAATACCCCCTTGGTTAATTGGATTAGCAGCCCGAGTCTTGCCAGAGCCACATAAACTGGAGGGCATTGTTGTCTTTGCACCTGCTAGGTGTTAACTTTACATTCAGCAGACTGCAGGACCCCCCCCCTACATTTCCTACCTATGGACGAACAACAGCTGCACACGAAGCTAATCTCTCCAATAACGACCTTAGTCTGCCATTACACCGTCCGGACAAGTCGCCACATTTGCTTCATTATCTCTCTGGTTTCTTTCGTTGACACCCCCACCAGCATTACAAACAGGTGAATTAAATCCCTTCCGTAGTTTCGGCGACACATTCACAAACAGACTCACCCATATTATGAGGCTTTCGACCAGCTCCGTCTTGTTTTCGTCCATTTGTTACCTTTTAGCTTAAAGCTAAAATATTTTTTTCCTCCACCTGTCGGCAAAGCTCTTCCGCTCCGTCCCTCAGCATTTGACCTCACCTGCTGCCAAAGGTGGATATCTAACGTCAGATACGTATTTTGAAGACGAGTGAAGACCTGTCCGACTTAAGTTTGCGTAAGATGTACGCGAATAGCGTAGCTTCTTCTTCTTGCTTACAGGCTGGGTTGTTGCGAAGTGAGAGCGTATCTAAGCAGAAACCAATCGGTATTAAGATCGGGATTGATTGACGGCTGTTACTCCACACTCTGGCCAATCAGACAGCTTGATTTGAAATTTGTGTACGCCTCAATTATCTGGACAAAATAAACACATTTTCTGTCCGCTCAGTCATTTTCTTTGTCCACGGATATTAGGGAACAGGAAAACAAAAAAGGTATTAGAAGAAAATGGAGCGTAGCTAATTTAGTATTATTTATTGTGTTTTATAAAGGTTACAGTATCCATTTCCCCCAAATGAGGTCGTCATTTCACCTGCAGTTAACAGTTAAGTAATAAAAGCCCTGCTCAAGCCTACAGCATCGTGACTAAAATCTTTATACGCTGATATGATAACTTTAGGAGAAACCAGACAGTATCGAATTCCCAAAAGGACACTCAGATTTGCAGGCAAAGGTAAACATTTCAAACTATTTGCCTCTTGAAACTGAGCAAGAGATACGGGCCCAAACATAAATTTGTCTCAAGCTTGCTCAGCCAACATCTTTTCATCCCAGTTTATGTCATGTTTGGCTTCTCTGCTTTAAAATATTTTATTATCACACCCAGTAACCCAACAGATTCACAATCCTGCACAGCCAATTTTCTTAGGCAGAGTTTTAAGATAAATACTGTTGGAATGATAATCCCTAGGACACGTTTTATTGGCTATACAAGTATTTTCTGTAATCTGCACTGTTCCCAGAGAGCCACTAAAACCCTGGCAGCATGTCAGCTACTCTCTGCGAGTAAATCATTTCCCATGAAGGCAATAAATTTTCTCAAGTTACCCATTTATTTTGTGCCTCACATGAGGTTGTGTCTAGTTGATATGAAATCTTGCCCGTGTCACATGCTTTCCCAAGCCACACACCATGGAAAATTACAAACAAATCTTAAAGAGCATTTATTACAAGGGGATTGTTACATCACCCAGCAGGCAACCTAATGATCACAAAGCAAAGCTAAAATTTGACACACTCGTAAAACGGTACGTGCTTGAACTGACTCTGGATTTTACCTATTAAACTCTCTTTGGATGAGGACCTCATTTATCTCCTGATTTCTGCCACTCTGAGACCTTGACCTTATAGTGGCTATTTTTAGAGGATTTGATCCACATGAACTTCCCTTTTTTAGCTTCTAAGGTATGGTGAAGTGCCAGGGCAAATATTTGACAAGATATTTCTGCAATAGCTGCCTTGGAAAAGTACGTGATGGCTGTCACAACATTTGACACTACCAGAGAGGTTGCTTTTTTAATGCAAATATGTGCCACAATGTTATATTCATTTAGTACTCTATTTTTAGTGCTTTCACTATCCACCGATTTGGACATTTCTTGCTTTCACACTGCAACTTGGATTTGGATCAAAGGATCAGTTGAAGTACCCTTAGTGTAAAGCATTGCACGGACAGGGTTTTGGCTAAGTAAACTCTGGGTAAATTATTGGCAAGTTCAAATCTAACCTACTTAAACAAAGCGTAGGAGGAATCTTTTCTGGCTTTGATCTGGTCATGCAACCCAAGCTGGCTACCTCTGAGCAGACTGAAGGGACAAATATGTTGATTTTTTTTTTTTTTTCGTTGTTTTGGATTTATTTGAGACTAAAGGTTGACAGCTGCCTATTTTAAAGGGAAGTAAGTGAGTTTTGTACAAAGCACCAATGTATCGATCTGACCACAACGCCGTCCCCTTTAAGCAGAAAGACTCACAGACCAGCTGATATTGGAAAATGTAGTTGATCATTAACAGGGAGCTTCAATTTATTTTGTTCAGTGATGCTGTTGGGCAGCACTTCACTTCTTTCTAGAAGACAGTGATTATCTATCTGCCTAACTTCTATACACCCTTGCTACAGATTTTAGTCCAGGTGAGTCTTTTTTTCCACCGTTTTCTCTAATAGAAATGAGATTTTGTGCTTTACTGAATTGCTGGAGAAGGTTTGAGGGAATTTGTTTAGTGTGTTTCTTACAGATTTCTTGATCTGTCTGAAATCTGTTAACTACATTTTTTTACAAAATCATGAAAAGATCTGTGTGGATGTTAAGGCCATTAGGTGATTTAAGCCATAAACTGAAGTTATTTAACAAATGAAATCTGTTATAAACCTGCCGCCTTCTTTGATTTGAACATATTGTTATTAGCAGTTTTATCTTTCCATCTGAAAAATTAATTTCACCTGTTAGTGCAGGATAAGCTTTACAAACCATTTAAACAAGCAGTCAGAACGCTGAAGTCGGAGCATCAGTATTTGTAATCCGCAAACAGAGAAGAGCTGAGCTTCTGTTCTCTTTATCTCACACATCAATAATTAAATCATTAGTTAGATAAATGAGCATTACAGGTGTGTTTATCTATGTTTCTATGTCATGTCATGTTTCAGATCAGACTGAAGTTCCACTGAGTCAGGGTCACCTGTAAGATAATTCACGTATTTGCTGTGCACACCTGATCAGTCAACATCAATGTATATGAGCTGCCAAAAGGTAAATGATTCACACAAACGCATACACTCACAGTAAAGCTCATGTTTACTGTGGGGGGGCTGAATTATTATATTTCCTTGTTTTCAGTGGGGTTACACTTCTGTTTGTCACTATCTCTGAAGCACTTGGGTGATTCTCATGCTTTAATGTGAAGAGTTACATTAATTTGTATTTTTAAAACGGTTCCTTCTACACGGAAACTGGGAAAACATTATTTATAAGACACTCCTGTGTTATAAAAAAGTAATTTATTGCTTTTACTGGGGGCACAGTCTGGTGGAGGAAGTTGCTGTCACTGTTTGCATGACTCAAATCAAAAGTTTTCTGTTGTGTTCAGCGTTACATCAGTATAAGCTTTTTCAAGATTATTTCACTTGAAATCCATGAACACCAGGAATAGAAAACTTTCATATATTCTTCTATCATTGTCCTTTTCCTTCTTCCTGCCTTTCACTTATCTCTTTTCTTCTACGTCTCCTCGTCTCTCCTGTTTTTAGGAATCCACGCAGGCATGTCCATCTTCGAACAGACGAGACTGGCACTGCCCAGTCTGCCTGCAGACGGCCAGATTCCCAGTCCAGACGAACTGCGGCCATTTGTTCTGCGGTACGAGATCCCGCACACAGTTACACAAACCGACCAAAATCTTCTCAGACTCGAATTATTTTCTGCACGCACCTGTTCGCTCCATCATCTGCGATTAGGGCTCACACTTCATGTCTTAGTTTATGCGATTCATCCACTGGTCAGTGTAGACGTAGTGTGCTGTAGCTGTTTCAGGCCCATCTGTTTGGCTTTTAATAATTAACTTTTGCCATGGTCCACCCCTTACACTTGTAGATAGAGCAGCAAATGACCAAACACAGTAAGTTATGTGTTCACAGACGATGCGAGATGGAGGTTTTATGCTAGGTACTAGGAAAGCAAAACCTCGGCATCATTAACCCAAATTCGTAATCTACACCTGGAGCATTAAGGAGGGTTGTGCTATGAGTTGACCTGAGAGATCTATAATACGCAGAATAAAAAACAGAGCTCATATCAGTATATTAGGCTAACTATGTAAAAATGTTCAGGTCTTTGCAAATTTGCTTTTGAGAAGGGCTTTTGTAATTTTTGCTACAGGGTCTTTGTACCTTAGATTTGCCTGGAAAAAAAAATCCATTGAAAGATTGACTTCTCAGTGGGAAATACATTTCAGGTTCTTTCATTTAGGGCTTGTTTTTTTAAATCTAAAAAAAAAAATCACTTGAGCTAGATCCTTCAGTTTTTTTTAGTGTAAATATCTGGTTAACATGGCACTATGAATATGGAGTCTCTAGAGTGTAGCTCAGGTTAAAATAGAACGACTGTTGTTGAAATCCGTGAAATTATGTCCAGTCTCTACCAGCAGATTTGGAGGCCTAGAGACACCACATTTCTGCAGGTAGAGGACTGATATTTTGTTCGCAGCTTCTCATATACAAGGCACATAATATTCTTTGAAGCATATCCAAAACTTGGGATGGTGTTCTCTCATGTTTCCAATATGATCCAATTTATGCAGAGTCGTGACCCTGAACCACGACTGTGCTTAAATGTATTGCCTTTTTTAAAAATGTATTTACTTTTTTTTTTTTTTTTTTAAACTAAACAATACGAGCGAGAACCTGAAATTCTGGATAATTCTGCAAAATCCTATTAGGAAGTCTTTCCCCTGGAATTTCTTCAGGCAAATCTGAGATGGCCAATTAAATGACCATATCTGTAACTTTTGAGTAACATTTATGGCATGAATGCATTCGTCTAACCGTGATATTATCCGTTATAGATTAAATAACGAGTTAAATAAATAGTTGTGTTTGATTCTGCAGCTCCCTGTCTTATCGCCTACTGGAGGCATGGGTCATGGTTAGACGCAATCAGCTGTCCCCTTTGCAGACAGAAGGTGCAGTATTCACGTAGTTCTTTTACTGTACATCATAAATGTGTTACGGGCATGGACATGAAATAAAAATGCTTGTAATCTTGCAGGTCAGCGTGCTCTGCCACCTGTTCAATGAGACCCGATCAGACCAGCAGTCAAAAGAAGTTCTCGGAGAAATCACAGCCTACAACAAACGTTATTCTGGAGCCCCACGCAGGGTCAGTACTCTGTTAAAACATCAGTAACATCATTGTACTGCTACTCCCCAACAAGACACTCACATGTCAAAGAGCCAAGAGTACTTTTATTATTATTTATTATCAGATATCATAAGCCGTGGTATCTATCAGGCCATCTGAAAGGGAAGAAGTCTCTCTTTCATAATTTCCTTAGAATTAGAAACGGGAATACCTCTTATGCAACCTAGTAATTGTTGTCCTGTTTAACCAACAGAGATAGACAAAGAAGGTATGAGGTCAACAGCTCACAATGACACACCTAGAAGCTATGTGACCTTTTTTGTGTTTTTTTTTCCTTTGAAAACTTATACTGTAGTGTTCATGCTTAGGAACTGGATCTAGTTTTGACTATAAATACATTTAGAATAACTTATTTCTTGCTTGTAAGGGAGACACAAATATAATAAATGCAGCAACAAGAAATCAGCAGAATAGTGTCGAAGTGCTCAGTGAAAAATCTTGTGGATTATTTTCGATTGGTGTTATCTTGATCCATTTGGTATCTGGTTGTCTGAATTCTTCCTTCATGCTCACTCCTCCAGGTAACGGATTACCTCTGTGACACCCCCCTGCTTCTGCAGTTACTGGTTCGTGGCCTGGGCACCATGGGAGGACTCGTGTGGCTGTTTCTGTTCAGGGTTGCCCTGTGCTGTGTGGGGACCGTGATGTCCTTCTCCTCCCCTGCTCTGGATGCCGTGTCTTCATCAAGTACCCTAGAAACAGACCCCTCCCTCTGCGCACTGCTAGGGGTCCTGGACGACCTGGTGGTGGTCATCCTGCTCCTTATCTGCGTTATCAATATCAACCAGCAAATAACACCAGAGAGAGGACACCCTGGAAATGCTACAACCTCACAGGGAGTGATGGGAGATTCACTTTAGAGAGCATGAGCAGCTGGAGCGTGGCAGCACAAGCTGTTAGACGTGGACTTTTATTGAATTTCTTCCATCTGGCTGGATTCGTGGTTAGAATATTGGCAACTGCACAGCACGCAACAGTCAAGGTGTTAGAAGTTGTCTGAGCCTCCCCAAATGTGGATTCAGGTTCCAGGTGTGTTTGTGAACTGTTTACAGAGTTCATGCTAAAGTCAAATCAAAAATGTGACGTTATGCAATGTGTAGGTTCAGATGTGGTTACAAATCCTTAACCCTTCCTGAGTCCTTAAGTGTTTGACTTTTCTTTTTTTCCCCTTTTTTAAAAAAATCTGTACCAGTGTCTATTAACATGAATCTTTTATATTTTAATAATCTATAATATTTTTTTAGATTGCGATTTCCCAGAGACACAGATAAGAGTCTTTTAGGTCCATTATGTAAAAAACGTGTTTGTTGTTCCAGTAAAGCTGCAGAACATTTGTCACGTCAGTACTGTATTATTGACATCCATGTAAATACTTGACATTGTATAAATTTAAGTTTGTATTGTTTAAATAAACAATATTTATTGATTTTATATAGCTGTTCTTTATCACGTCACACTACACCACTCTTTTTTTCCTGTATTATTCATTTATTATTAGCAAGTTCAGTAGTGGATGTTTCAGCAGGCCGATACTAATAACAGCAGACCTGCAGTTTTGTACAATATGCAGATTAAACCTATGGAATTCATGTTTAATCCATAAGTCAAAAAGTATAACAGGCAGTAATAAGGCATAAACACCAGCGTACCCCAGTAAGTAAAAAGGTGGGTTACAAAATGTAAACAGACATGACAGTTTCAGTTGACACACTAGAAACATGTTAATGCAGAAATATCACTCTTGCTGCACCAAGAAGCTGCGTTCTTGAACATACGCAGCCAGGGTGAAGGTGTGAGAGAAGGTCTGAAGTCCCTCGGGGCCCAGGGCCACTGCCAGCTCAGGGTGCAGCGCTCTGGGTGGGGCATCATGGCCAGGTGTCTGCCATCCCTGGAGCAGAGGCCTGCGATACCCTGCGGTGAGCCGTTGGGGTTGAGAGGGTACTCTTCAGTGGGATGACCCTGGTCGTCAAGGTAACGGAGGGGGGCCAGTCCACCAGAAATAATCAGGTCCTGAGCCCGAGAGCTACGGAATTGCACAAGACCTACGGGAGAGAAAAAGGTTGGGGGGAAAAATCAATACTAAACACAGGTGCTGATTGCAGAGCATACTGACCTGTGACTTATTAGGCAACCAAATTAATCTTTGATGTTATGTAAGTATGGGGGGGGGATCATTTCTGGACATTTTGCTAGGAAAATGGTAAATAGCTGCAGTGATTTATTGACATGTACAAAATTTTCATGGAAATATATAGAGGTAACAAAATTCAAAAAGTTAAAGTCAATATTGAGTATGACTCTCTTTACTACATACTACTACCTACATACTTTTCTATATTCATAATTCCATACATTTTGACAAGATCCCCAACACCATGGCTGAAAAGCAGGCCCAAACAACGACAACCTCCATCATGTGTTACAGATGATGTCACTGATTTTCAGTCCAATTCTTCTATAATCTGATATACCTCAGCTGTGTCCCCACTTCCATTTCCCTTCCTTAAAAATGACTTCTTGTCAGCCAACCTTCCATCCAGATTATTTCTGATGAGGGTTTAGTGAACAGCAGATAGATCAGCTGAAGGGAAACATGTCATTTCTCAGGTCCTATGCCTGGTTTTTACTGTTTTTTTCCCCCCTCCCCTATTTCTTAAGAGCATGACTGTCAGATAGTATTCATTTCCTGTAGATGGTTTTTAAGCCTGCCACATCTTCTTTTGTACTTTACTTATCCAGTTTCCACAAAGTTTTTAAAGACAGTGCATCATGAGAAGATATGCCAAGTTTTCAGCTAATAGTTCCGCGGTAATCACCTTGTTGATGCAAAATACTATTTTATGCCTGTTAACAATTTAACAGTCATAACATAGTTACAAGCTGTTGTAACAAGCTGTTATGAGAATAAAATGCTACATATGGGTCATTTTAGCCCCTTGATGTTTGGTAGGCAACATGATGATATCATAATATCTGATCTGATAACATCCTAGGCCTAGGATGTACCCTGTGTGACAAGTTTGCTCATGTTTGGTTGATCAACTCCTGATCATATATGAAGAATTCATGTCCAAACATACTGAGATTTCATGTATTATAGTAAAATTAATTAAATGATCTGTCATCATCTCTGAATATCCTGTTTTGTTGTCTCTATTTGAACTCTACAGGATCTTCTAAGACACTATTTTCCAATAGAACAGAACTGGTTTGTGGGTACTGTTTTTACAGCTGGTGAGTTTAAGTGAAGCACAAGTTACCACTGTGATTTAGTCCAGTAAGTTGTCATCCACTGTCATGATACTGAACTCGCTCAGTTAAACCTGACTACAAATCCTGCTTAGCAGTAGACCTCTCATGTTGATCTGACTTTACCTTCTCCATGTGCAACCCAGACTCCCAGCGCTGAGCCCTCCATGCCTCTCAGCCAGATGGATGGAGAGTCCTGGATCCCAATGCTGACAAAACGTGACTCAAACCTGCCAGACTTATTATGACTCAGCACCACTTCAGATTCTGGTGAGAATAAAAAAAAAAAGAAAAAGAAAAAAAAGGCAAGACAAAAAACATCAGGATTAAAATTTATTCTAAACAATTCTGTTTTAATTCACTACTAAAGTCAGGGTTCATACGCCTTTTTCAGGGTCAAATTCAAGCACTTCAAGGTCCATTTTCAAGCTTTTCCAGCACATTACCAAAAAAAAAAAGAATCCGTGTTTCACTTCACATCACCATGTCAAAATTAAAACAAATCATCCTAGGTTGACTTAAACGCCTTTGTTCCCCTTTTGTTAAAACATAGAAAAACGCACCACACAAAAATACTGCAAAAGAAAAAGGTTGCCTTATATGCATATAGTGTATAAACTCAAAACACACATTTCACTTAAAAATTAAGATGTGCAAATGTGAACAAATCAACTTGTTAGAGATATTCATCTCCCTTAAATAAACAGGCAGCCTTAAAGTATGAAATATTCATATACAAAAAAAAAAAAAAGTTGATAGTGCCCCACAGGCTTCAGTGTGAGTTTGAAGCCATTTATAATGTTTAACTTGTTTAATGTGTAGGTGCTCACGATAAACAGATTTT
>VVHJ01038643.1:0-12042 GCA_015107715.1 Tylochromis polylepis
CTGAAAATAAAGTTAACTTTTGAGAACGGGCACTTTTATCTAACAATAAGGCCAATTTCTATATTTTTTTTCGGTAGCCCTAGGCTAGCTCAAAGCTCCAGAAATTGTGCTGGACCAACATTAGCAAAACAATGAAGGAAGCCGCTTTTGTTTATTTTGTTTAATCCATTAGAAATGGTAAAGAGCAAGCACCTCTCATCTCTGCTGGGGTCAGCCTGACACTCCCTTTGGTGATTTACTAAATACGGATAAATTATTTTGAGCTTGATTACATTTGGCACCTTTTGGCATTTAATTCTTTAAATACAAATTTTTACAGACACACACATCACAATGTACTATTACAAAATATTGCCTGGTTGCATCCTGCTTTGGTTAATGTGCCTTGTGCCATATGCCTTTTGATTTATTTATTTGTTTTTTCATCCATATATTTGTATCAGCATTACCAAACTATATGCACACACATGGATACATACAATAGCATACAACAGCACACACAAAACTCTTCTCCCTTGACACCACTTTCTGCCAGTCCCTCTCCATTATGCCTCACCTCTGATCATGGCTCACAGTGGAGAGTTTGGCGAGCCCTCAGAGCACCGCCGCCCCAGCTGCTGCCAGACTCGCTGCCATAACAATCAGATGGCACAGACATCGACAGCTGCCACCTTTGCCTTGAGCACCACCTCTGGCTACACAGATGCCTGGTGGTGTGTTCATGTGCACTGGTTCCACTTGTGACTGTGTCGTAACACATATGTGTGCAGTCACCTGGAAATCTGTGGCATTGCCTACTGTTCTATTTTTGCAATTCATCCCCATATGGTATAAACTTATTTAGTGTTTGTTCGGAAGGGAACGCTCCTTGACTAATAGATAACTAGCCCCAGGAGGGACTAGTACTGGGAATGTTCCCAGTTTTAAGCAGAATCCATACAACATGTATAGCTGGTTATGAAGACAAAAGGAAACCCCATCAGTTCTAACATGGTGAAAGAAAATTTGTTATTTAAAAAAAAAAAAAAAAATTATTATACGCATATACATTATTGTACATATTTTGCTATGTTTCAGTGATTCAATAATAACAAGCTTGAAAGTCAGAGTTTGGTGTGACCACCTTTTTTGTTCAACACAGCCTGAACTCTCTTAGGCTAGCTTTCTTGTCATTTCATTAAGTAGTCTTCAGGAATCGTTCTCCAGCATTCTTGAAGGTTATTCCAAGCTCTTCTTTGGATGTTGACTGCCTTTTTGTTCTGTTCTCACTCAAATGATCTCACACTGCTTCAGTAATGTTGAGGTCCGGGCTCTGGGGAGGGCAAGGCTATGACTGATAGTGTTCCATTATGTGTTTTTCTACCCAGATATGCTTTTACTGCAGTGGGATTGTGTTTAGGATCATTGTCATTCAGAAAAATGAAGCTGCTGCCAGTACCTATCTGTAAACCACGGTGGTGGTACTTAAGAAGGCCTCTCTCCTGACGTCCTCCTTACATAATGATTATGATTTGAATCAAAAATGTCAAATTTGGATTCATCGTTCCATAAGACATGGTTCCACTGCTTTTCAGTCCAGTTCTTCTGTAATTTGATGTACATCAGCCTTTTCTCCCTGATTCCAAGTTTTCAGTAGCTTCAGTGAAGCTTCATTTAGAAGTAGACAGGCTGCTAGTAAAAAAGTGCTTAAAAATACAATTTTAAATTGGTTCATTGCTTAAAAAAAAACAAAAACAAAAAAGAGATGCATACAACTAAAGGTATCACTAATGGAATAAAAATATCCTAAATGATTATATCATAAAACTATCTCTTCATGTTTACTTAGTTATTGTTATATCTGCTGATTTTAAATGGGCTGTTGTATTGTACTGTGCATCTTAATATAATCCAGTCATCAGACACCCTGTGAGGAAAGAATCCCGCAAGTGGAAATGAAGGAAAAGATCAGATGGAGGACAGGGTACATGTAGTGGTGAAATGACACATTTCATAGCTCAGCATCAGTGACATCGTTGTAAAGTACAGGCACAATTAAACACAAATACACATATATAACCGGGACTGTAGGCCAGTATGGCAGTCTATCAAGTGTGTACAGACAGCCTGACTATTTTCACTGCGCAGCCAACTGTGTTATTAACTCGCTCTGTGCTGAATCAGTTGACAGGTCTCTGGGTCCCATTGTGTGTGTGTGTGTGTCTGTGTCTGTCTGTGTGTGTTGATGCGTGTGTTTGCATGGCTTTTTTTTTCCTCTCCTTTTTTGCCTCCCAGCTCTCCATCACCGGCTCCCTCGCTGTTCAGGGTCAATGAAGATTGTCCCTCTTGTATTTCTGCTATCTCCTTACCTCAGATTACACAGAGTGCAGTCCTGTAGGAAAGCACCATGGATTACCGCCCACTCCTGCACACATGTGTCCAGTAGTGTCCCTGGATCCCTCACCTTATCAACCACATATGCACACCAACTGGGGCTCCCATGAGGGCCCTGTATCCACTGGCCTTCTTAAAATCTCACTGACAAAAAGCATAATATCCTCTTTGTTTCTCTTTCACCCACACTGAAGTAGAGGTACATGTCTATACACACCCATAACCCCCTTTAAACAGTGTTTTCAGCACCAGACTTCAACATCAAGGGAATCTAATGTGGTAGACACTTTGAGTCTACTAGTTACATTGTAACTAGCGTTATACCCATTGTCCACTGGGTATACCGCTATAGCCCGACCTTTGTGAGAAACATCCCACACCTATTCGGCATTTACAGTATGGAGCTCAGTGTCTGTGTATTTGTGAACAATCCAGATGTGCTGTGGTCACGTCCCCACGTAGCGTTCTGCGTTCCATGTGGCGTTCAGGTAAACGTATAATGAGGCAAAAGTGACCCATAGCTGAAGCACCACATACCAAGGTAAAAGCAGAAACACTGACTATGGGTTCTAGTAGATGCAGAAGCAGAGAGCATGAACTACAGCATTTACTGAAGAGGGTGGTGACAACACGCTGTTCTGTACTTGTTGCAGAGTCCAGCATTGTTCTCCCTGGAGTTTTATTAGGCTAGTCTATGGAAACTTTGAATGCCGTTAGATACCTTCTGCTCCCACTCAATTCAACCCCAAAGCTCGCAAATTACTTCTCCTGCTATTTCTCCCTCTAGACATTTCTCCATGTCTTTTCTTCCTGGATCTCTATGTTCCTTTCACTGGTGTTATCTTTGTAGTCTTTTCCAAAGTTCTTTTAGTCTCATGAGGAAAGCCTGAAGCCCAGCTGGAATCTCTCATCCTGTTCACTGAGAAACCTTACCAGTTTCTGTCTCTCAAACTACGCTTATAATCTAAGTGATGGTTCATAATGCTGATTTATTTGAAAACCTTGCTTTATTTGATCGTTGTTTTAGTATTTACTGACACTTTATCTATGGAAGCATGCTTTTGTGTTCATTTTTTAAAGTTAACTCAAAATGTGAACATTTTTCATCCAAAAAATTTGGATGCTATGTTGTTCAGAAATATTAGAAGCAAAACATGGTCATGAGATTGTGCTATTTTTTTTAATTTCTTTTTGTATTTTTGAAGGTGTAATAGGCAAAGCAGAGCAAGGGAGGTGGAATGAGAAATAGGACTGTGAGCTGTGCTACATACTGTATCAGTGCTGATCCTGCTGAAAGGCCTAAGGAGCTTTACTTTTGTGTCTTCCGGTGATGGATACTCATAGAGTCCATGACTTTAGCTGTGTCCCTGCCTACCCTGTTGAAATGTTGATAAAAAATCGATGCTTCTTGTGTTGTGCCCATCACTCAGCGTGAAGACATGTGACATGGGCTGCACAGTGTGTGTCTGAGAAAGAGAAAGAGAGGAAGAGAATGAGGGCCCGCGAAAGGAAGAGGGAGATGAGTGATTGAAAGCAAGGTTATTAAAGTCATTTTCACATAGTGGATTATATTGGAATATTACCCTAAAGCAACAGGATGAACACAGGCCCTGTGTGTGCTGTTAACCCATTGGGGTGGATGAATCTCTGACCATTTTCCAGGCTGTCACATCAAAGGCTGTCAAAGATACAGCCTTATATTTATAAAAATGTATTTTTTCCCATTCACCTGTGGTTATGTGTGGCTTTATGAATGAAATCTGTCTATTCTATTGACAATCATCTTTCTCCTCTCGCAAACTAGTGTTGGCATGTTATATATCGAGTCAGACCATATCTTTGTAAACCTTAGCGTCATTTTTGTACACTTTATCTGGCGTGTGCAAGCATAAGTGGCATCCTTTGCTTCTGGATCTGTCTTCCACCGGGGCCATCCTGTCAACCTGTCATCTGATCTGTGTGCTATTCAGCTATACGCCTCCATTTTAGAGCCCTCACAGAACTGCAGCACAGTATGTAGCAATTTCCCAATCAGACTCTGCAGAGAGAAGAGGACTTTTGCTTCTAAATCACAGTTGCCCATTTAGGCCAATTGCCAAAATTGCACCAAAACAATGTTCTCCTAGAATTCTGCTTTATTACTAATTTGAAATAATATTTTTCTAGCAGTGTCTGCAGTATTATATTTGAGTGTTTTGGTCAAACTAATACAAAACAGGTAAACTGATATTGTCACTTTCTTTGGGTTTAACTAACAACATTTAAACCTCAAAAAGTTCATTCTGTTCACCTGGACGCAGCGTTTTCAAACATTTCAGCACTCATCCAAGTGACTTCTTCAGCTTCAGCTGAATGCCGGTTTCCTAACATTTAAACTGTAGCTATCCATCCATTTTTCTGAACTGCTTGTCCATTTCGGGGCCATGGGTTCCCAGCAAAAACAGAACAAAAACAGAGTAAATCCTGGTCAAGTTGCCAGTCTACCACGGGGGAAATAGACAGAAAGCCTTTCCCATCTATGGCCAATTTAGAATAACTGGTTAATTTAACATGCATGAATTTGGACAGTGTAAAGACAGTGGAGTACCCGGAGGGAAGGCACACAGGCACAAGAGGAACATGCAAACGTCGCACGAAAAGACCCAGGGCCTCCTTTCTGTGAGGTAACCATGCTAACCACTGCACCACTGCAGCATAACGTAGTATACCGATAATGTTTGTCATTTATCACACACTTACTTCCAACAGTTAATGGTTTACTATCAAAACGTTTAATTTAAACTTCTGTTTGATTTCTTGAATACGCTAAACAGTGTTTATGTACAGGAGCGGTAGAAAATTGGATCTTTTTGCTCATCCATCTTCAGCTGTTTATTATGCTCGCCAACAAATAGATCTAAAGCTCCAAAACAAAAACAGAGAGCAACAGAGTAAACTGATTATTAAATCTCACAATAACTTTGAACTAATACTAATAAAGCTCATCTATTGATTGGCAGATTGTTCCCATTCTAGATGCACTATAATTGCACTGAACTGGAGTCTGGATTGACCTTTGCATTAGAGGAAGCTTGTCTGAGGTACATTGGACTGTTATAAAAGAAGCGGTCCTGTCATCCACTGTACGAAATCTATTTTAATAATAAAGGTCAGTTTCCAGCAGGTTAAGCTATCATGTCAAAATGGCAAAAGCTCTTTTCAGCTTGCATGTGGCTGCTTCTGGTCAGTAGCTTGTTTAAGTGTGTCTGTGGTTACATCAGGTATTAAATGCTGTATGACTTAATACACAATACTACAGGATATTATTTCACGCTGTTGCTGCATATGACACAGTGTGTGTCTGCAGTTTTTCAGTACAGGACAAGCTTTTAGTTCAATTTCCCTCACACGAGATGATGTTTTAAAAATTCTTTCTTCCTCCTTTATCGACGCCACTGTCTTCTATTTGCCTTCTTAGCCTCTTCCCCTTTCCACTCATCTAAATGTCTGCTGGTCTTCCTTGACCTTCCTAGACAATTACATGCCAGTGGCTCTATCTTCTAGCCCAGGCCTGTTGAGGGAGATATACTGACTGACAGGTAATGACACCCACTGAGAGCTGGAATTCCCCCGGGCTCACTGCTTGCCTGCCTGCCAGTCGGTCTGCTTGCCTGTATTCAATCCCCAGGGTCCAGAAGTCAAACTACAGCCGCCACATCAACGCTGTTTTCATCAAAATAACCCTCATCATCCTCCCCCTCGCTATCATCATCGCTGAGATTATCCTTGCGCCATACACATCAGTGTATAACAGTCAACCGTCTCGCTGTCTGTCTCTGACAGGATCTGTCAGTTTGTTGCTCGTTGCAACAGGTCTGCCCAGGGTTTTCCCTCTGTCACCATCACTTCCTGTCACTTTCCTTCTCTTTTTCTATTTCTATCCGTCTTCAGCTCTCCCTTTAAACCTTTTTCCTCTTCCTGCGTCTGTCAGTCTGACTCTCAGGCTCAACATTAACGATCATTCACCTTCACTTATTTTGACTAAAATACCATTCATGTTCTTTTCCAGCTTTCCTCCACACATGCTCATCATTTTAACGGGATGAGCCAGTTACTTTGAATTAATTCATCCTGTGTCACAGATACTGATGAGCTGGCAGTGATTTATGTGAGGATAAAGTAAATGTCTGTGTGGATGTATGAGCACGTATGCTTATATGAAAGACAGGGATGGAGACAGTGCCATAATTCATTGAAGTTGTCTTGAGAATTGATGGGCACCTAGGCTGAGCACCAGGTGCTGCCATTTTCTCTGAAGTGATGGAGTTTAAATTTTTCTTTCCCCACACCGGAAAACCAGACGCACAGCTATTCTGCCGTGAATGTCGGGCTGCTGCAGTGAAGAGACTGAATATACATTCAGGTGTGAAGGCACTTGCAAAGGTTAAGAGATGTTCTAAGAAAAGAAAGAAAAGAGACTGTTCAAAGGCTCATTAACACTCACACACACACGGGTAGGCAAATGTGCATCCTTAATTTTTAACTTTTGTTTTTAGACTCAAAAACAGTACTTTCATTTTCTTTGATTCATTAATAGTCAGATATTTTCCCCTCTGACTCAAATAATCTGTGATTTAGAAAATCAAAGCCCCATATTTTTATTGGTTCCATTAAAATCTTAATCAGTTGGTACAGTCTAATCAAAAGGGAGAAAAAAATATTTATTCTCATGTCGTGTTTTTTGTGGTTGTCTGTCATGTACGTCTGTCTTAATACGTGACTCAAAACAGCACAGGAATTCATAAAAATCGTGGAGCACTGATCTATCTGTGCTGTCTTTCTTCCTCTTTTTTTGCATTACTGACTCTTTTCATGGCCCCCCACAGGCTCTACAGCCTTTACAGAATGATCTCTGCTGTTGTGTCCGACTTTTGACAGAAGTTGGCAATACACTACCGAATGCATATTTCTATTTCTGTTATCATGTTTAACCCGGAGCGATTTATCCTTCCATGAAGGAATGAATTTTTTTTTTCTCCTTTTCCTCAAAGCCTTATTCCACTGCTACCACTTCAACATTTCTTAAACCCTGATTCCTGAATTCAGTTGAAGTGTCACATTCATGGCAATGACGGTGACAGAGCTGTCAGTCAGCTTATGATTGGTTGGGTTCTGAAGCCATCTGTCTGATGGAGTAAGTAAGGTGTTTTGGGAAGGCTGAAAGCAGCAAAGGCTAACTACTCTTTTATTTTCGTTTTTGTGTCAGCTCTAAGTTTAAAGACACAATGTGACTTGTGCTCATCCATCAGACAGCTATTACTGTTAATGGTTAGAATTTGCTCACATCATCCCCAGTGCGTGATTGGCCATCACCTCGATGGTTAAAACTCCCACTCTTAGCAGCACAGACTTTATCAATAGGTGTGTAAGCAGAATCTGTTTTAAGTTATTTCACTGCCCTTTGAAGGTAACCAACACTGCAGGCCAAATTACTGCATGAAAAACACAGCAACCTCATTAACTTAGGTGAGCCCACTGCTTTGGCACATCAGGGTGCAGGCGTAAATATCTGCAGCACTGTATGATAATGGTGCTGCATGAGCCAATCAACGTGCACCTTCCTGCTGTAACAGAAAAACTGCTATTCTATTTACCTGGCAGTTTTTTCAAGAGTATTAAACATCACTAGAAAAGCAGTGTTTTTGCATCTGAGAAGCCACAAAACTCACAGATTTATTACTTTAACCTGCTTTGCATTTCACGTCTAACCAGTAGTTGTTTAAGCTTGCCATCATCACCTCTGCAGTTGCAAAAATGTGCCAATTGAAAGTGGAGTGGAAAGTTCTGCAGGTGTTCTAGTAATGATGTGATAATTTTTAAACAAAGAAGCAGCCATTTAATTTCAGTAACGATCGCCATTCTACCGAGAGCAGTGCAAAGTAGTGGGTCAAACTCAATCTGACCCGATGAGGGAGTGTGAAGGAGCGAGTAATCCACTCAGAAAAATAATACGGTGTGGGGTAAGCACAGGTTTTACGGATGTGTTTCTCTCGTAAGTGGGATGGCAATTTAGATCAAAGAGAGGCGGCTGAAGGAAAATCAATGTTTTTGATATATGGGTGAACTCTTCTATTAGAAATAGCTGGTGACTGTGTGTGTCCTCAGTGTCCCAGTTTATGTGAGACTACAGGTACTTATTAAAGCCATTAAAGTCATATTGTAACATTCAGTTACAATATGCAATGTGTCTGTGCGCTGCTCAGACACAGAGACAGTTTTTTTTTTTTTCCCATTGTGCACTGATCGCTGTGTAGAAATGTCACAAAATACCTGAAACAATGCAAACCCATATGTTCACTGTAAAAGGAAACACATTCAAGGAAGTATCATATTCTGGGTCTTTGACCCAGTGATTTAAGTTGTATTATGTATTACAGGTTCTCATGTCTTAGTCTATATGTGCGTGTGTGTGTTCCTGTTTTATTTTGATTCTCATGTGCTTTGGGTTAGTTCCTCTTCCTCTGTCCTCCCGCCTGTTGCCTGTTCCCTTTGTTGGGCTCTCTGTGTCCTTCCTTGCAGTTTGTGGTTCTTTAAGAGTTGTAGAAGTTTGGTTTTCTAGTATGGCTTGGATTATTTTCTACTGAGTTTCAGTTCAGCAGTAAAGCTATCCTTTAGTTTAAACTTTCCCGAGTCTTGGGTTTCGGCCCAACTCATGCCTGCTACGCAGCCAATCCTGACAAGAAGTGTCTTTGTTTTAGAGGCAACCATGTTGGGGATTCCCTCTCTTTCCTCCTCTCTTCCCTTCGACACAGGGGTGAGAACTCAGTGAAGATCTGCAGGACAGAACCAAAGCTCTGGCACCAAACTCATAGCTTTGAGCTATCCACCTACACCAATTAGGCACTTGTTCTGATAACGTCTCCCCCTGTCGTTCCAAAATAAGTGAACACTCCTAGCAGCAATTATCACAACCACATCAGGTGCAAAATAAGACATTGTTTTTGTGTGTGTATGTAAAATTTAACACAATTTTCAGTCAGTTGCATGCTTGCAAACCTTAGTGAATCCCATTTATGCGATTGACTTAAATGTTCTCCTCCCAAAAGTTTGAGCTCTGAAAGGGAAATTCCTACAAGTATGTCTCTGTAACTCCTACAAGGCCAACCACAAAAATACCCATGGCTATGCCTTTTGTTGCACAATTTAATGGAAGTGTGGAACAAAAGTCCATAAAAGAAAATTGTGAACACCTTGGAAGATGCCTGGGCCTGTCCTTTTTTTAATTAATGCAAACGAAAATATTCAAATTACAAATTTCCCTCTCCTCTGCCATTCTTGAACCAGTCTTGCAAACGGCAACATTAAAACTGTGAAGCAGCAGTAACTTCTCCCTGCAAAGATACCTTTTTCTGATGGACTTCAAATTTTTTTGATGCATTGAAGAGACGCTGAATGTTCCAGTGTTGTTGGAGACTTACCCGTGCCAGTGTAGCCAGGGTACAATGAATCATACTCCCTGCTGTTTTTCCATGACAACGGATGGTCATAAAAATAAAACATTCTAAAGTTAAAATATTTGCCAGCAGCTACTGAGAATTGATGGCTGTTAGTCTGCTTGATTGGGGCATTGGTGTTGGCTCAGCTGACTCAAGTGAAAGAAGAGTGGGCAGGCTACTTTGCGCTGATGAATTGCTTTCAGACTTTGCTCAATCCCTGTCCCACTGGGTTGGAAAAGAGCAACATCAGTATGCCAGTGGATGAAGTGAAAGACTTGACTGCACACACAGGAGAATAAACTTATAGCTCAATATGGTAACACCAAGCCAGCCGTTCAGCTTGTTTTTGTAGTTATTCACCATCATTTTTCTCATTTGGCATCTGCCACTCCCAGACTCACCTAGCCATGTCCACCTTCATCAATCAGTGGGCTCCTGTGACAGATTCTCCACTGACTCTATTTTATGCTTTGTGGATTTCCTGTAAGCATGCTGACATGGGCACAGCCTGTCAGTGGAACCCTTTAGTAAACAACTTCTGTCCTTTCATTTCATCCGATGTCATTGTGCACCGCAGCGCTGTTGTTGCTAATGTATTAACAACAAGAGACTGAAAATGTCTGCACCTTCTGCAGCTTCTAAATCCTTTGTTTTACTGCATCAGCTATTTGTGTATTTGCACTTAGGTAGCTGTTGCTTTAAAGCAGTGTGGCTCTGCAGTACTGACTGATGATAAGGTGAAGTGAAGCAGAAACTCAATAAAAGGAACATCATGCAAAAAAATAATTTATACATGCAGACAGAGTCTATGTACATATTTATCAGTTAACATGAGTGCATACAACATAAAGGATATGGTAACAGGGTTTTTTTGTTTCCCACATACTGTCAACGGTTATTATGTGAGACAGCTGTCGTCACCTTTCCTCTCATATTCACAAAAAAATTGCAGACTACTCTCTGTCTCTCACTCTCTCTCATTTTCATTAATATGAGCTTGTTTTTTTGAATAACTCCAGGAAATGACTGAACTTACTGAGATTATGGAAAGTTCCACAATACAGTATTTGAATTTCCAATTGATTTTGCAGCCATACTGGTCACTTTCAAAGAGTCACACTGGGACACCTATGTTTACTATTTTATCAATGATCCTTACCATTTTGCACATATTGCTTTCAGTCTTATTACCTATTATTTAGGCCTCAGTTCAGACCAATGAATGATCCCATGGCAACCTCCAGTCACTGAAGAAGAAAGTGTATACGCTTACCACCTGGTAAAAGATGGCTGGAGGTTGCCAGATGCTGCTGGTTAATGGCTACAAAAGAGATCACAAGGAGAGTGCTGCACCAAAAATCTCTTTGCGATTGGTTTTGGTTGCTAGCTGATTGCTGCGATCACCCTAGTCAGTATGGAAGAAGCAAAACACAGGCTAACTAACCACAGAGCGGGAGTGACACTTCAAAAAGGAGAATGTTCAAAGTAAAAATTACCATGGTCGCCCTGAGAGGTCAATCAGGCAACTTACAAAAACACCAGGAAATAGAAAAATTCTGCAAGAAGCACAGAAAACACAGTGGGAACTGAATAAAAAAACCCCAACAGAAATAGAGAAACTATCATGATACGCTGTGCGGCAGGCAGGATGTAGGACCCAAACGCAAAACACTCAGATGGGAGGATAAACTCAAAACGCAGCTTTATTGCTGGGAAAAAACACTATAAAATAAACTCAAAAAAGCAAACCAAATCCTGAACATGAAAACTAAGAACTAACCCTGGGAACTGGAAACTCGAGGAAACGGGGCGCACGGAGACAACACACAGCATGGAGAGGGTACGACGCGACAAAGAGCAAGGAAAACACAGGGCTAAAATACACTCAGGGATAACGAGGGAATGGGACACAGGAGGAGAGCACAGCTGGGAGTAATTAAACATGACAAGACAAGGGGAAGCAAAACCAAACACACTGACGAAAGACATGAAACTACAAAGTAAAACAGGAAGCACAAGACAGACACGGACTCGACACAAAACAAGGGGATACAGAACACAGAGACAGAGGTGACACATGAGACATGACTGGGGAACAAGATAAATCATAATACATAATCAGGGGTAAATAACTAAACAAATACAAAACACTGGGTCACAGACCCAGTACCATGACAAGTATGTCAAGAAAAAG
>VVHJ01038649.1:0-10103 GCA_015107715.1 Tylochromis polylepis
GAATACATTACTCTCATTGAGTAATGTAATGGAATATGTTACAAACTACATTTTGGGGCATGTATTCTGTAATCTGTAGTGGAATACATTTTAAAAGTAACCTTCCCAACACTGGCAACAACTTACAATGTCCATGTTTTATTTTACTTAATAATATCTTCACAGGCTACCCAATAAATTTCTGAAGTTTGCAGATCCATTGGTTAATGGTTCACCACAGCTTACTGATTTCCATCAACCACTTTGGACAGAAATTGTACAGCACAGGTTCATTCCAACAGTTATGGAAGCACTTCTTCCACCCATCAGTTATTTTGGCTCATTATCATAACTCCCTCACACCCAACCACACATCATAGCAGGTCTCACGATCGTTCTATTTTTGAAGTATAATTTGGTCATTGTCTTATATCAGTGGTTCCCAAAGAGGGGGCGCAGAGCCATTGCAGGGGGCGGTATGAATAAAAAAAAAGAAAAAAAGAATGCTTTGGCACTGCTAACATAATGGACAGGATTTTGACAGGGGTCCCACACAAACGTGAAGCAGAAGATGAAGCATCACCAAATATGCTTCCAAGCCAAAGACTAGAAAATATGATGAAGCATATCTCGCCTTTGGCTTCACCTGCACAACGGTGGTGCCAAGGTAGGTATCCCCAGCAGAATTTCCCCTGCGTCGGGAGCACGCGCTGGGCTGTCCAAATCACGGACAAACAGCATCCTACAGTTGTTTATGTTTTTACACCCATTTTGCACAGAGAGGCATTTTTTTGAAAAATGTATTGATAGCAATGTTGAATATTCTTACAGAGTAAAAACAAAACACAAACAACTACACGTAAAATAATTACACCATAAAGATGGTTTGTTTTTATTTATTTTATTGCTACCTGTAATTTATTGCAGTTTACTTTTATTTGCTTAATTGTTTACAAAAGGTTTGAGGTGTGAAATAAACTGCAGTGGAGTTCAAAAACAAAATATGGGTGTGTGTGGTTGGAGGATGTGTTTGTGTGGGGGGGGGATTTTCTTGTACAAACAAAGGGGGGCCTAGCAAAGAAAGTTTGGGAACCACTACCTTATATGAAGATGTCACTGCCACCAATGAGAGATGTTGCACTGCTGGGTAGGCCAGCTTCTGCTTTTGGCTGAAAAAATAAGCTGTCCTAGAGCATGTTTGAACTTTACACTGTGTATTCTTTTATACACACACCAGAGACTTTGTGATGCTAGTACCAGGTTGGACCCCTTTTTGCCCTCAGAACTGCTTTAAATCTTCTTAGCGTGGATTTATGTATATTTATTAAGTATGCACATTAAAAATAAAAACAAACAACCAAAAAAACAGTGAACTTGATTTGACCAACAATATGTGTAACATGCACAACATGAGACACTCCTAATAAGCTGAACTTCCTGTTCTTCTTTGCGGCTCCGTGGTTGATGTGAACAGAATGACTGAAGGAAGGAGTGCAGATATAGAGGACAGCTCTCCTTCCCCATCTTGATTAAACTTGTTAGAGCAGCTTGAACAGCGTTGTTCTTGGCTTGATTAAAAACATTTGTCAAAATTCCACAATGTTGTGGCAATAATTTGATTTAATGTAACCCACTAAAGGTAAGAATATGGTCAAATACAGATATATAACAACACAAAAATACCAGAATACAGATACTTCAGACTACAGCCTTCTTTGATGTGAAGTAATGCACCGCCCAGCATCAATACAGGGAACAGAAACTCGGTATACAAACTGGACTGCACTGAAGAAACCTCCTTCAGTGACACAAATGAAAAAACAGCAGAGTGCCACTTTAGATCTTACTCTGTGTTATCCTACATGTTGGTGTCAGCAGTCATATTCTGTGCACAGTAAAAGTATAATTATTAATTGTGAACTTTCATAAACATAAATAATAGCTCTATTTTTCACACATACTCTGTTATATAAGTATTTTTGTAGCTAACTGATTTGGAGCATACTGTTGTTTTCTTTGGGACAGTAGGCATCAATGCTCCACTGAGCTCGACTAACACTGAACTCATTCCGTGATGCCGTCATGTTTCATATTTGTTCTGTTAGGAGTTTCTTCTCTGTCTCCAGCTCCTCATTTTTCTTCCTAAGGTTTTGGTTTTCTTCAGTTAGGTCTCATCATCTTTTCTAAGGGGCTTGTGCCAAGTTGAGATTAGTTTTCATTAAAAGTTCATTATTATGAACTAATGCAAACACACAAAACACCCCCCCAAAAAACATTAAAACAAACAAAAAGTACACTTACACACAGATTGCAGATGACAGAATAATTTTTAAACCTATACTCAAAGTAGATGAGAAGGACCATGATTAGTAAAGGAATTCCCCGGCACGTTACTACTCATGGACATGACTTAACACATCCAGGCTTCTTATCTGGCAGGAAAAAAATACTTACTTCAACAATTAAATGTATTCATACTCTTAAGATCTTTGTGGGTTTGTATGAAATGCAATGATTAAATTGTTACATTTACATTACTATAACATATTTCTTTTATGTACAACCATATAAAAAGCATGTGTTTACATCCTTCCAACAGAAGACACAGAATGTTTACAGGGCATGAAAAAAACTGCCTGGTTAATGAAAAGTTAATAAATCAAATCTATTACGGTGGTTTAAAGAGACTAAGTAACTGATCCTATAGTTTTTCTGGTGAGAAAGGTCATTTGCAGATTTGGAGGTGTCATTCTTCCTAATGTAAATGCTTTTAAATGTTACTCACACAATAAAAATCCAGGTTTTATTCAGCTGAAGTTTTCTTGTGCCAGCAATGATAAACAGCACAGCGACAGTGCACACTGAATTTCCAATATTGTCTCAGTCTTCACTTGCCATTTGTCATATTTCCCTTTTGCTGTGTGCCTTGTGTATTCCTCAAACTTCTATGGGGTCCTTGATCGAGTGATCGTTTTTGGTGTCTGTGTTTGACCTTCATTATTTTGTATTTGGTTTGTGTTCATCAATAAAGCTGATTTTCAGTTTATTCTTCTTTTCCGTAGTCCTGTATTTTTGAGTCTAATTCCTACCTGCCACACACCGAACCTTTAACAGTAATATTTATTTCTATCAGAAACAGAAACTAGCAGAGGCATGACTGAGATCTTATAATTTGTGCAATGCTGGCTTTAGAGAGGGTAATGAAACAAATGGCATTTTAAAACTATTGCAAATGTTTTATATACCACAATGGCAAAAGTGTTTTTCTTAAAGATCAACCTGATTACAAACTGAAATATGAATTATCATGATTACTGCAGTGGGCTCCCAGTAGTAAACCCATTAATGTATCACTGTAATGCATGTATGCCAGTCAATTTAAAGTATTGGTTTAAAAGACATATTTCCTGCCCTTATCAGCTCATGATATCTCCTGATCAGTCTCAAGGCCCTCTTAGTATGTGCTCGTCATGTTATCAAAACAGTCCTGAGCCATTTGGTCATAGATACTAGATCTCTAGTGAATAGAGGGTGAGAGGGCGGCCCAGGAGGGAATAACGAAGGGAGTCAATCTCCCACCGGATTGCCAAGCACTCCTTCTCCATAGTGGTGTAGCAAGCTATTTACTTATATGCAATTATATTTACAGATTATAGTAGTTTTCTGAAGTTTAACTGTGGTAATTCAAATAGTTAGTCTCTTTTTACAAATCCATTGGTTCTTCTTTTCACAGCTCACTGATTTAAATCCTTGGTTTTGGACAGAAATTACACAGAGACCATCAGAAGGAGGCTGCTGAATCCAGGAGCTGAGGAAACAAATACGTTTGATTAAAGGTGATAATTATTGATATAAAATAAGATTGGTTTATCCCAGATTTGGAAAATATTTAAAATTGTTATTGATTCAAAGTTTCTCTTACTTATCAGTCAGATCCCTTCCATCCACCCATTTCCATTTCCCACCTTCAACTCTCAGACCAATCCAGTATCCTTTTTCTCCTGAACTCCCCCAGCTTTTCTCACTGATATATTTCTGAGGACAGAGAGAAAGTTATTAGAAATACTCAAATACTTTGTTTAAAGCACTGTGACGCAGAGTGTGTTTAGATCAAAAGAAAATGTATTTTTATGAATTCAATCTGTAATAATGAGCCACAGTTCTCATTACCTTTTCTGTTGCATTAATTACAACAACCAAATCGGAAATCTTTCCCTTGCAGTTTTCTCGAGCTTCTTCCCAGGTTTTGTGATCAGGAAGTTCAGCATTATTAATTGCATAGCAGCTAGACTCAAAGGGAAGCCACCCCTCCTGACAATGTTTGCATGCCTTTCCTGCAAGGATAGAAATCAATTAATAAAGACCATCAGTGCACATTTATTTTACATTACCTATTTTTGTAGCTGATGGATTTGGAGCATACTGTTATTTTCTTTGGGACAGGAGGCATCAACACTGCACTGACCTAGACAAAGACTGAGCTCTTTCTTCATGAGTTTTATTTGTTCTTTTAGGTTCTGGTTTTCTGCAGTCAGGTCTCTGATCTGCGTTTCAAAGGCAGTGGAGGCAGGGGAGGCTTTTGTCAAGTTGAGTTGACTCCTCATTAAGTCTTCGTTCTTGTGAATTAACAATGTGGTAACTGAAAAACAAAATGTAACACTTCTTTGGCTTTACACACACATTGCAGATGAAGTAATTTTAAAAGTTATACTCACAATAGATGCGAAGGGCCATGATCAGTAACAGAACACCCCAACATGCAGTTACTGATAGACAAGATTCTATACATGCACACCAGTTATCTATGAGAAAAAAATACTTATTATAGCAATCAAATTCATTCTTACTTTTAAGATTTCTGTGAGTTTAAATTGCTTGTGTCAACTTAAAATCATTAATTGGATTTTTAGAGTCATAAAACCATTCTAATTAACGTACTGTTTCATTATTGGCTAGGGAAAAACAGATTAAAAAAGATTTAGAGTTAAAAACAAGGTGAAGCCCATATTATGGATCAAATTCCAATAACTGTTAATTCTGTACATATCAAAACATGATTTGAGAGGATGTTTTCATTAAGGCCCTGTAAGGAAAATGCCCACAGCACACTTCCAGTTTGCAAGCAAGGCTGATATGAGTTCCTGTCGTAAAAGTAGCAGTTTTGTATCGTCTTTGTATAACTCACCGTTTGTGTCAGAAGTTTGTTTAGTTCCTTTATTTTCCATTTTCCTTTCTTCATATAAATTTTCTTCCCGCATTTGTACTGAAAGATTTAAAGGGTAACCTTGTAGCAGAAGACAAAGAATGATTTCATGGCAAGTAAAAAAGAAGAAAAGGTAGTCAATCTGAGAAATTTGGTGGATGTCAAGTCTAGTTTGTTGGTTAAAGCAACACGTTCTCATCCCAAGACGAAACATACCGACGCTTTTGACAAATCGTCTGGCACCCAACACGTCTCAAAAAGATGAGAACCGTTTGGAATCAATCTACATATGTACTTTTTTTTAAAACTTTCTCATCATGAATCACTTAGGAAAACACTGACACGATTAAGGTTGTGGTTAACATTAGGATTAAGGTTAGGGTTAGGGCTGGAATACACGGCTGGATCGTGTGTTACTGCTGGGAGCGTCATTCTGATGGATTCCATCCACAATCCGGAGCGTATCATAGGGACGTGGACGGTTACCTTTCGCGTAATATGTGACGCCTTGGGACGTGACAAAATGTCGCTATGTTACGCCTCGGGAGTGAGAACGATCTCGTTAAAGTGACTGATGCTATTGGGTTTTTTTTGTTGAGGACACTGTCATTTGCAGATTATGAGGCACCAAATTTTCTACTCTTCCAATTTGTAAGACAGGCTGATTGGTACTTAGCATTACACCTTGTAGTAAAAGTAGTGGCTTTCCATTTGCTTTGTATAACTCACCTTTTTTGTCAGAAGTTTGTTTAGTTCCTTTACTTTTTATGTTAATGTCTTCATACACATTGTCTTCCTTCCTTTTTGCTTAAAGAATTAAATGGCAATGTTGTAACAGAAGTCAAAGAACGTTTTCATGGCAAATAAAGAACTGCCTAGCTAAGACAAGTTAGTGAATCTGAGTAATCAGAGACTTTCTCTCGGACCGTGTAGAGAGAGTTAGAGTAGGTCCCCATCTTTCCTGAGCACTCAGCCTTAACACCGGTTCTCCACAAGGCTCCGTATTAAGTCCCCTACTGTACACTCTGTATACATATAACTGTGTCATTACCCAACCAAGACAATGCAGTCATTAAGTTCGCAGATGATACCATTGTGGTGGGGGTGACAAGATGGCATACAGAGCTGAGGTTCAGAGGCTGTCGGATTGGTGTGCAGACAACAACTTGGACCATAACACAACCAAGACGAAAGAGCTGGTAGTCGACTTCAGAAGGAGGAAGTCCGAGCTGCAGCCCATCAGCATCAATGGGGTGTGCGTGGAAAGGGTGTACAGCGTCAAGTTCCTGGGTGTGCACATAGACACAGACCTCCAATGAAGCTTGGAGGCTGTGAAGAAGGCCCAACAGCATCTCCATATTCTGAGAATCCTCAGAAAAATCGACCAGAAGAGGGAGCTGCTGACCGTCTTCTACTGTTGGTCCATTGAGAGTGTGCTGACATACTGCATCTCTGTGTGGTTCTCCAGCTGCACCATGGCACATAAAAAGGCACTAAAAAAGGTCATCATGGCCCAAAAAATCATTGGTCATCCTCTTCCCTCCCTGAAGGACCTGTATAGCATTCACTTTCTCAAGAAGGCACGCAGCATCTTACAGAATTACACACATCCAGGACACCGGGTGGTCAAGCTGCTGCCATCTGGCAGGAGATTCAGTTTGCTGAGGTCATGGACATCTTTTATTTTATTTCATTTTTTGAGGTTTAGACCTTCACCTTGCATTATCAAGGGAAAATGTGTCTTTTGTGGAAGCACTTTTAGTAAGTTCATCATCTTACTTGTCTTGGTTTAGGTAGTTATTGGCATTTACTAATATTGCAGAAAAAAACAGTACAAGAAAAACCGTTGCTTGAAATGATAAAAACATAAAGATGTTGGTGTCAGCAGTCATATTCTGTGTACAGTAAAACATCTCCTATAATTATTAATTGTGATGTTCATCTACATGATCTACAGCCTGGGTTTAAAAATATCTTTTGCTGATACACCGTATTTGAAAAGCTTAGCTTACCTTCTGATTGGAATTTCTTTTTAGCTTCTAAAATGACTGATCTGTTGGTAAACCTCTGCTCTGCCATTGCTGAAGTCTTTCTGTTGAGCTTCTTGTGACTTGTGCACCAAAAAATGTGTTAAAACTAAAGAGAATCATAAAAAAAGCTGTTTCCACACCTCTCATTTCCGTCGCTTCTACCAGCTTCTGCTTTTTATTGATATAGATGACAGGCAAGTTCATTGAGTTGTTTTGTTTTCACAGCATTGGTGTGACAGGAAATATATTTATAAGTTTGAACTCTTTGGGAGTGTCTGCAGCTTGCTCTCATTTACTTCTGTTGTCAACTGTTCCTTTCTTGGTAATGCCTTTCTGTGACTTAAGACCATTAAAACAAACAGACACTTTTCCGTTTTAATGCAATGATTTGTCAGTGTGTTTTTTCAGTCTGTTTGCACATATGGTGGTGGTCCAGCATGCACTGAATGAAAAGCAGAAAGAAAATGTGGATAGATGATCAATACAGAGGGAAAAAACATTCATCAGACATACAAGAGAAACTAGTGGGAACATGTTAACTCATACTTTGTCAGTTCAGAGGACAGGTTTCTTTTTCTTGACAAGCTGTCCACCTAAAAATCTCAACTTAAAGATATAGTGTTAGGAGCTATAAAAGACTAAATTTGCTTTATAATTTGAGACTTTAATAAACTTCTTGAGGCTTTCTGGAGCTCTAGTATTTCTATTGTAAGGTAGAAACTGTACAATAATACAGAGAAAATCCCAACAATTGAATAACCCCCTTTGAGGAAGCACTTGGCGACAGTGGGGAAGAAAAACTCCCTTTTAACAGGAAGATACCTCCAACAGTATCAAGTTCAGAGATAGGCAGCCATCATCTTTCAATGAATGGTTGTGGGTGATGGGCAGAAAGACAGGACAAAAGACATACTATGGAAGAGAGCCAGAGATTATGCAGAGCCCACTACTGGCCAAACAGCAGAACAACTTACAATGTCCATGTTTTAATTTACTTACTTAATAATATATTCACAGGCTACCCAATAGATTTCTGAAGTTTGCAGATCCACTGGTTCACGGTTCACCGCAGCTTACTGATTTCCATCGACCACTTTGGACAGAAATTGCACAGCACAGTTTCATTCCAACAGTTATAGAAGCACTTCTTCCACCCATCAATTGTTTGGGCTCATTATCATAACTCCCTCACTGCAAACTTGCACTACAGCTGAGACACCAAATATTTAAAGTCATATCTTGGACAGTTTGCACTATTCCATTCATTCCTTTTGTATTGTATATTTATTTGTGTTTTACTGTGTTATTTATTTATTTTATTTTTTTACAGAGATTTATTTTATTTTATTATGTTTGTATTTAAGGAGAAGTTGCCTTCAAACCTTGTTCTACTTGTTGCACAATAACAATAATAATATTTATTCAGTTTAAATCTTGTCCATCCTGGTCATTCCTAATGAAGGCCTGTCACACCCAACCATACATCATAGCACGTCTCACGATCGTTCTATTTTTTAAGTATAATTTGGTCATTGTACTGTATGATGATGTCATTGCCAGCCATGAGAGATGTTGCACTGTTGGGTAGGCTCAGTCTGCAACAGTGTTGAGTTGCTATGTTTCAAAGAATCATTCATATGAATATGTTTCCCATTGACTGACAAGACTGCAAGGCTTCTGCTCACATACATGTTGTACATTTTGTTGATTGGAAATCTTTGTTAGCTTTAACTAAATATGAGGCGTAGATAACCTCCTCTTCTGCCTTTGCTCCAGTCTTTCTTTTAAGCTTTTTGGACTTTTTGGTATTGTGAGAAATACAAAGTATTGAAGTTACAGATATGAATATAATATGAAGAAGTTCTTGACTGTTATTTTTAACTCTGTCATATGTTTCATTTTTGCAAACTTCTGCTTTTGGCTGAAAAAACTAAGCTGTCTTACAGTATTTTTGAACTTTACACTGTGTGTACTTTTATACACACTCCAGGCACTTTATGATGCTAGTACCAGGTTGAACCCCTTTTTGCCCTCAGAACTGCCTTAAATCTTCTTAGCATGGATTCTGGAAAGATTCCTCACAGGTTTCAGTCCATATTGACATGATGGCATCACAGAGTTACTACAGATTTTCTTTCACCTATCAAATTGACAGTTCTGAATGTCTAACCAACAAAATAAGTTCATAGGTTAAGTTAATAGAAAAGGTTAATAACTTGTTATTTATAGTTTTTTTTTTTTTTTAGAAAAAATTCTATTCCCTATTTCCAGTGGATGACCTTCAGCTTTCACCTTTTGTGTATATTTATTAAGTATGCACACTAACAATAAAAACAAACAAACAAACCCCACTGCTTTGGCTCTCGATGGAGGCGGTCGCATCTTTTTCCCTCCCTTATCTTTCGTGCTTGGCTCTTTGTGTTTGTCTAGTCTTGTCTAATTCTTACCCTCAGAGACTCTCTCAGTCTTGTTCTCTAAAAACTAAGGAATTATGGATTTGATCAACTGGTCTCTTAACGAAATTGACTCTTTCTTCTCGATGAGAAGCCTGGGCTTGGAGGAGCCCGATCGTCCTGCAGGGACATTTGTTGCAGGACACACGACGGCTGGGAGAAGTGGCGTGTCGTGTGCCTGGCGGCACTCTCAATGGAGGACGTTGAAAGACATGTACCAATTCGAAACCATGATAATGGGGTTCTGGCTGAACGGAGTTGGCTCAGCCCTGGCTTATCGAAGAATAAAGAAAGCGGTAGAGCTGCTCAAAATCCCACAAGGCTGGCCAGCATGATTGATGCGATGGGCAGGCCGTGAGTACTCAGACTGTGCTTATTGAACACAATATGGATAAGATCTTGGAGAAGCTCACGACTCTGCAACGGGGAATCGATAGA
>VVHJ01038651.1:0-15873 GCA_015107715.1 Tylochromis polylepis
TTCTGCTTATGTTGGACCTCACATCAGCGTTTGACACAGTTGACCACCACATTTTACTTGAAAGGCTAAAACATTGGGTTGGTGTATCTGGAACTGCCTTGGAGTGGTTCTCCTCTTACCTACATCACCGATGCTTTTCTGTGGTGGTCTCTGATTTTAGATCATCCTCTACGTCCCTTACCTATGGTGTCCCTCAAGGATCGGTCTTGGGGCCTTTATTGTTTTTAATATATCTTCTCCCCCTCCAGCATATAATGGGCTCCTTTGATGACATTTCCTATCACTGTTATGCTGATGATATTCAGTTGTACGTTTCTTTTAAGCCCCATGATTTATCTAAGCTTCAGCTCCTAAATAACTGCTTAGACTCTATTAAAAGTTGGATGGCTGAAAATTTCCTCCAACTTAATGAGGGGAAAACTGAGGTCCTGGTATGCGCTCCGGACAGATTCCTACCCCAGATAGTGAATGCCCTTGGCCCTCTTTCAATCTATGTTAAATCCTCTATCAGGAATTTAGGTGTAACGCTCGACACGACTCTCACACTGGATGGTCATGTTAAATCACTGGTTCGGTCTTGTTTTTATCACTTAAGAAATGTTGCCAAGTTAAGCCCAATTCTATCTCGTTCTGAACTGGAGATTGCTGTTCATGCTTTTATTTCTTCACGCTTGGACTACTGTAACTCACTTTTTATGTGTCTAAGCAAAGGTTCGCTGGATCGTCTACAGGTTGTTCAAAACGCTGCAGCTAGGCTTTTGACTCGATCCTCTAAATATTCACACGTAACTCCTTTATTATCTCAGTTACACTGGCTTCCTATTGGATCCAGAGTCCATTTTAAGATCCTGGTTTTAACCTTCAGAGCTTTGCACGGACTGGCACCAGCTTACATCAAGGAACTTGTTCAGCCCTATGTCCCTAGCAGGTCCCTGAGATCCTCTGATCAGGGCCTACTTGCTATACCGAATTCTAAGCTGAGAACTAAGGGTGATAAAGCGTTTGCTACTGTGGCCCCCAGACTGTGGAACTCTCTCCCTCAAAGCTTGAGATCTGTGGACTCAGTGGTCATTTTTAAAAAACAACTCAAAACTCACCTTTTTAAAATAGCTTTTGGCTAATTTTTGCCTGTTTTATGTTGTCTGTCTTATGTTCTTATGACTTGTTATCCTATGTGCAGCACCTTGGGATTTTCTCTAAAAAGGTGCTATATAAATAAAATTTTATTTATTTATTTATTATAAAGTTTGTTTGTTTTTTTAAATCTGGTTTATTTAGCTTTTTTTTTTCCCCTTGTAAGTTAAATATATCCCCTTACCAACACCAAAAACAGTTTGCAAGTCACTATTAAACAACTAAAATATAACAAGAAAGTGTTAACTACTCCATATTGGAGTGGTAGTGAGAGAATGAATAGAGGAGAAACATGCAAAGCTTAAGACAGAAACAGTCTTAAGACAAAACTGTTAAAACTGACATGTCACACACACTTATGACATGTTCCAACAGCTATTTGACTTGTCTTTGATGATTTGATGAGTGGTTGAAAAGAGTATTGTTGCGTGAAATGGCAATATCTGGTTTTTATACCATAGATTACAACCAAAAATTTGTCATACAGTTAGGAGACTTCATCTACAGGTTAATCTGCTCTACAGATGAAAATGCTTCAAATGTTTTAAATAATGAGCTGCTGATTTAAAAAAACAAAAAAACAAAAAGGGATTAAAAAGTGCCTCTTACCTGAGCTGTGACTGCAGTTTAGCTCCTTTGGTTACAAAGTCCTCCCATGTAGGATAACTGGCCTGCGGGAAAAATGAGAAGACAAATGATGGCATTAAACCTCTATCACACAAGTCAGGATGCAACAAGATTCCTTAAGTCTAAAAGAGATGTTAACAATATTTCTTCCACAGCCATAAACCTGAAGGAGTTGTAGCCTTAATGAAGAGAGAAAGGGGCATTATTTAGGCATTAGTATTAAACCTGTCAGACATTTGTCTGCACAGGACTGGAATGTGCAGAAACCAAACACACAAAACTGAACAAAGACGCGTAAAGCTGAAACATTTGACCTATTTTAATCCAACAGGAGCATTCAACATCAAGGGCAAAAAAAATTATATATATGTGGCATGAATGAACTTAAGGGGAGTTCATATTCCAACAAACTATGTTAAGAGAAAGAAAGGCGCTACAGAAAATATGTTGTCAGTGCTTTAGCAGAGCATTACAGCTGCATTATTAAATCCAGTGAGGATTAATGGACTCCACTGAAATGAATTTGGGATTGGATCAAAATGAAAATCAGGATGACAGAAAGAGAAGAGAGGTCTGAAATGTACAAATGCAGGAAAAAAAAAGCATGAAGGTATTAAAGAAAGTAAAACATTTAGGTCAAATGAGAGGTCTAACAATAAATACTGAAAATAAGTGTTTTCTATTTTGCTGGATAATTAATTGTCAGTTTTCAGTTAACTAATGACTGATTTAAGCAATAAATGCAGCTCTTTACTGAATCCTAGGGGATCTAACATTCATATATATTTACAGTTCTTCAGATTTTCTCTAAAAAACAAACAAAGCAATTAACAGCTGTTTGACATGTTACTTTTTGCTTCTAGATTCATGTTAGGACAGAGGATGGGGATTCTGAGCCTGACAACTAATGAACAGAAACATCCGAGTGGTGCCAAGCATGAGCAAACTATTGTTGCTCTTATGCAGATATCTTTGATTCTCCATGAAACTGCAGCTCACATTCTGAATCCATCATAATGTTCATGATAGCATTTTAACCTGCACTTAAAAAAAACAAAAAACAAACAAACACTAAAAACATGAGAAATTCAACTGATTAATCAATTAGTCACCTAATCCTTAAAGCTTTAAATCTTCTTACCAATTTAGCATACCCCTAAGGGCTCAACAACAACAAAAGGTGACATGAATACCAGGGATCTCAACTCAAAACCTGCTTCACATGACGGCAGACAGCTGCTAGCTGGAAACCCAAAATATTAAAATACTGAAGTTAGAAAAATGTTAGTAGTTTGGAGGCATGTCATGGCTACTTTTTGTTTTGTAAAAACCCCTGGCAAAAACCATGGGAGCACCAAATGTGCTTTGCAGCAAATAAACAAATCCCACATATCAGGTAAAACCGTGTGTTTTGTGAAACATACTTCAAGCAAATCAAATTGGTTTAATTAATGGCAATTTTAACACACAAACACACTATATCACAATCAGTACTTTGTTCAACAGGCTGAACTGCTCGAGAAACTAACTTCTTTTTTGAAAGGAGTTGTATGATGCGTTGCAGCTCTCTTTTTGAGGCCATGCTTACTTTCAATCTGCCAGGTCCAACAGCTTGTCAAGGTCTGCAAACATGCTCTGGTAACTGATTTACATATTCAGATTTATTCGAGTATTTGTTTTAGAAACGTGTTCATTTTCCCTCTACTCTGTCTGGAAAAAGATCTAAAACTAAAATAATTTAACTGAATTTGATATAGGGATCTTTTACAAAGCCAGAATATTCAGATATTCAAATGGTTGTGTGTCATATCTGTGATTTATTTACGATTTAACTTTTTGTGTAATTTATTATAACTTTGTATACTTTTTTTGTAGAATTTCTTGTTCCAGGGTTTGTATATTTGTTTGTGACTTGAATAACAAACTGTGTTAAAGTGTAGCAAAAGAAGAAAATCTCCCCTGTCGACTTCATTCTCTCTCATTGTCAGTACTTTCAATTTAACACTTATTAGGAAGCTTTTATTGCATTTGCACTACCATAACATGTTGGAGTCAACTCCATTCACATCATTTCAGTTCAACTTTTTATATGTAACTGCCAAAGTTAGGAAAGTGATGTTTAAGTCAAACTTGATGTTGACTGAGACACAAGAATGATTGTTCAGTCACTTCTTCAAAGTGAGGAAAACAGTTTTAATTTAGCACTAATATCACAGCGGGTCTCTGCAACAGAAAAGAAAAATAAAGAAACCATTGTTTTGGAGCTGGAAAAAAAACCTGAATTATTAACATATGCTGTTGGCATTTACCATTGAGGGGTCAAAGCTACTTCTTTATCTACATTTTGTAAAAGCAGCTGAAAGATTATGTAATGTAACGCTGGTTCACGCAGGCTCTGACCTTGGGTTACATCTGAAGGAACAGCTGCTGGTGCAGTGTCCTGGTTATTGAATTAAAACGCAGGAAAGCCCTGCTGGAACAGAGGCCCGATTCCACTTTCTCTCTCTTTATTTTCATGAACCCAGTCACCCTGTCTGTCCTCTGTCTCTGCTGGTCCACCAAGTAGAGGATAATACCGATTTAACCCCTAACACAACACCATTAGCCTCTTAGCTCTACACTGCTAAAACCGTTAGCCAGCCCCCGCTTTACAGCTAGCCAAGCATGCACGCAGCATGGGGCTGACAGGTTTACTAGCTGCAGGGATTTAGCTCTGCATGATGAAATACTGCAGGTGGTGGGCAGAATGTCTCTGGTGAACATCTAACAGCGAGCCTGTGATTAATAGAAAAATGAAGGAAATTAAGAGAAAAAAGAAAGACTACACTCCAAATCTGTTTCTGATCTGTGGGTGGAGGAGTGATGGGATGAACTTGGGGTAAATTTGTACTGGAGTTTAAGAAAAAGCTTATGACAATTAAAGTTGACTGAATTGAAAACTTATTTATATATAAGTGAGTGTATATATAAGCAAGTTTTCAAATTAAGTCAACCTGAATTATCATCTCTCTATCAGCATTGGCATTAACACAGTACAGAGTTGATCTGTGGAGAAACAACTTTATATATTTATTTATATTTATAACAGCAGTAACCAGTTGGTTTAACAATGTCTTGATGCCACTTTGACTAACTGGGGCTGCAGCACTGATGGGCAACCACACCCTTCTCTCTTTATGTGACGGGAGGTTGGAAATGAGCAAGGTATAAAGCAAGCAGATGGCAGCTGAGCAAACCAGCACCCTTTCTGGAATAACTTGATGTCAAAAGCAAGCAGTCGTATGTCACCTTTGTCAAAGTAAACTGATATAACCACTTGACCGAAGCGCTGCCTAACAGTTTTCTCCACAGGAGTGGAAAGTAGAGGACTACTGGTGCTAGCGCTACTGTTAGGCACACTCTGCACACTAATCTGACATTGTGTGACACTCGTTTCAAAGACATTTAAAACATTAAAATTTTGTTATCAAACTGTTTTAAATTTAATGAAAGATTTTAAGCAAAATTATGTATGGCCAATGTTTAACCTTGTCCATTTGATTGTGCTCAGTTCTGACCGTTTTATGAGGCTTTTCTGCTTTTATACTAGCCAACTAGTCTGATAATTTTCCAAGTTTAATCAACTAATAAATCCCTAATATTTACCATAATTTGTCCAGCAAAATGGCTTCAACTACCCTGTTGATTCCAGAGCCTCACATGGCAAAATATTCAAGGAAAAATTTATTAATTCTATTATTTGATAGTTAATTTAAGAAACTGTACTAAATCTATGGGAAACACTGAAATTGATGTTTCAACTGCATTAATTTCTAACATACAAAAGCATGAGGTCTAATCTCTTGTATCTGGGTATATGCATGTTTTCTACTGTATGGTTGTTGAATTGTATTGCTGCAAATCTTTGTGATCATTTTTAGATTAGCCATATGCTTACCCAGGTTTATTAGCATTCATTAAGGTTGGGCAATATGTAAAATTTTACGCAATAGGCAATATATTCGCGTAGGTGACTTTTTGATGGGCGGAGCAAAGTAATCATGCACAGACCGATTTGCACATTTAAAATTTCTGAGTTTTGTTTGGAGGGAATATTTTACCTTCTTTTCTTGTTTCTTTCAGTATTAATATAGATACTTTTCAGATTATTCATTTATTTGAGATGCGCCAAATCGCACAAAAGACTTAAAATTGCGTCGGAGATTTTCTTTTAAATTTTTTTTTTTAATGTTCGCTGGAAGAGACATTTTGATTTCTAACTTACTTTTTGTTTAATCTGGTATTTGTTGTTTGGTCGAGTGTGTAAAACAGAAACACTGGAACGGCCTGTGAACACAGTTATAGTGGAAAAAAGAAGCCAGTTTCTCCGTTTCCCTCTCCACCACTGCATTTTTTTTTAAATTTAAATAAAATATTTTTGTTTTTTTCTGAACATAGGCTACTGCCTTTCTTTCTGTTTTTTGAGTTTGTTATGAGTTTGAGTAAATGAATCGCTGCATTTGGGCACACTCTGAGGAGGGTGCATTCGTTCGCAGCTGGAAGAGGGTGCCGTTAAAACAGCGCTTTTTTTTCTGTTGACTGCTTCTCTTAGCTTCAACCAACATTATTATCAAACTTACTCATGGGCAAATAAATAAATCGCTCTTGCAAAGACGATCGGTGAAAGACAGCCTATTGTCAATGGTCGATAAATTCGTCCAATCGCCCAACCTTAGCATTCATACAAATTTAATCTGGTCAAAATGACATTTCTTTCTCATAGACTGTGGTAAAGTTTGCTTAAATTTCAAAATGGAAATTATGACCAATGTGCCACAGTCAAATCTTTAAAAACTCTTTTATACTGCCTACAAATCTTGGTAATCCGTACCAATTAAACTTGTAGTCCTTATTAAAGTTGAGCAGACACTGAGAGTCATCCTGGAGAACAACGTCAGGCTACAAACCAAGAATGCGTACCATAAAAAGCATATCCTGCTGCTTGCATTTCAGTCTCTGCAGCTCTTGGAGGCCTCTTCTTGTTCCCTTGCCACCTCTCAGCTAAACCTAAAATTCTGCCCAGCTTTGTTGTGACTGCCAGGAATGTCACAGTCGGTTGCAGACAAAATATTCCAGCACTGGTTCTGCACCAGGCAGGGCTGAAGAGACCGCAGACAGCCAGAGTATCAGGGTCCACTGCAGCATGATACTAAGAGCTTTAGAGAAGTGGTTGCTAAATTAGGGTCCCAGGACCCACAAGGGTCACTGATGATGTCCAGCGGGTTCCCCGAGGCAGCTGCTGATGAAACGGCTGTCTACTCTCATCTGGCTGGACAGCTATTTTTACATTTTAACTCCACTACATTTCTGGAGCGTTAGTAGAAAAATGCAAATGGAAAGGGTAGTGGTATTTACTGTTACTCCAGCAAGCCATTTGGGTCTTTTTTTCAGTTTAAATCCAAATCAGAAAATTTCCATTTCTAAAACATCAAAAGAGATGCACCTACCGAAGGTCCCAAAACTTTTCCAAGAGTGGTGTTTTAATTAACCAAAATGGTAACTCTTTACACTGCTGTTGTTAAGCACATGGGAATATCATAGCATAGAAATATGAGCCATCTTTATAAAAGAGCCTTGATTTGGAAGCTTTCTGGTTTCCATTCGTAGTCCACTTTTAGTCCAAGTTGAAATGGACTATGTGGAAAACAAAGGAGGAACTGCATTTGACAAAATATAACATAGAAACAATAGCCCTTTGTATGCTGATTTAGCTTTTAATTAGCTTTTTTTTTTTGCTTACATAACCAATGAACAACATCTGGAACAGGAAATCAAGCACTGGGTATCTGTTGTTTGCTATGTGTTTACACTTTTTTCCTGTTTTCGCCAGATGTCCTGAAATACTGACCGTTTCCCCTCACAGACAAAGTCAGCAGATTAGCCAAACGATTTCTTGATTGGTCAACTGGTAATGGGTATCTACAGTAAAAAAGCTCTGATAGTTAAAACTCAAGGTACTCTTAGTAAAAATATGTGTTTATATCAGTATCTATTTTTATATATGAATAAATATTTTGTCTAGATTTTTTTTTTTTTTTTTTAAAGAAAATCCTAAACAAATACATTATTGAACTGGTTGAAGGGCTTGGATTTCAGTTCTGAATTCAGGTATTGTGCATAATATCAACAATACCTGCAAATCTAGCAGGTACAACAACTGGCAATACGTGCTACAGAGGTAGAAAAAAAATCTCCCTTGGATGTGAATGAACCTCTCTGCCGTTTCCTAAACTCTTGCCAATGTACACAGATAGAATAGAATAGAAAAGAACAGAATAGAAATATCCTTTATTGTCCCTCAGTGGGGAAATTCAGGTGTTCCAGCAGGAAAGTGACAGGCAGATGGAGCAGGTTCAAACGTGCAAACTCCAAGCTATGCAGTTAGCTAAAATGCAAATTAACCAATGAGGAAACACCTCAGCAAAAAACGACTGACTCTGAAAGGACTAGTTCAAAAGGAAGTCCCACTGGAACCAACGTTTACAATGTGAATTCTCAAAACATTATACGGGTAACACCAAGGTGAACCAATAGTCAAAACATAAGTTTCATGGTTAAGTGGCTTATAATATGTTTATGTTATAATGGTGAAAAAAAGCTGTTCAACTTGCAACCAGTGCTGAGGTGGTGACGTGATGGGACAGAGGGGATCAAGAGAAAAAAAGAAAAACAGAGACAGAAAGGAGGATGACAAAGCACAATCTGAGGTAAGAATAAGACATACTGTCCTTACGATCAGTAATATCCCTGCCCCAAAGTCTATAAATAACATTAAAGGAAACATTTAAAGGGGAATTCTCCCAATGTTGTAACCTAAATTTTAAGCCCTGAGTTGTTTTTAAATCAGTGTTAGGTTTGGTGTCTGATAATTGCCATACATCTTCACTTTTTTTTAAATCAGCTTTAATACCTGCTTGAAGCTCTGCCCAAAGAGTGGAAACTATACGTAACCCCCACTGGCACGGACACAGTAAACTCTATTCACACAGCCTGAGCTCTCCTTGTAGAGAACATACATACATACACACACACGCACACACACACACACACACACAGGGCTGTTATCCTATCTGCTTAGTCAACTAGGCAGCATTAATAGGTATAGAATTACCTCTGTGTGTAGTCACCTGCCACCAGCATCTAATCCTAAAACGGTAATCCTGACTTGCTCTACTGACCGACAGAAGGAAAGGATGCAGTGAGAAAGAGGAGAGATAGGCGTGACATCTCAGGGAAGTGAGAATACTGCCCCGGTGACCTTCCTAGAGTCAAGGATTTATTAAGCCACTCGTTCAACTAGTCAGCCAACCAGTGAGCCATGAGTTCGTTCATTCATTCAATCAGCCAATCAGGCAGACAGAGATGTAACATGAAGTTCAGATACCAGTGAAAAGCACAATTACTGGTGCAACATGCAACCAACGTCACTGGGATTATCAAACAACAAAGCCATATCAGAAATACTGAAAGAGGTTATGCTTCTATGCCAAAAATATTTTGTAACCAAACCCTCCTGAAACCCTATGCCCCAACTTCCCCACAAATTAGACTACATGTCACCTCAGCGAAAACCCCAATGACTGCGATTGCGTTTCCTACCTCTTATACATTTCCAAAGATACCACTATTATTTGAATTGACTGGAAGAGGCCACACTCAGCGCCAACTAGTGTTTTGGTGGCAAAATTGCAGAGCAATGTACAGACGCCACATACAAGTATAAATGTTGGTGTCAGCCATGGTGTAGGCTACTTCGTAAGCTCTACATAGATTCAACACAAAAGTGTAAATTAACCCTAATGCTACCATAAGCTATGCTAACAGGTAATGTTTCAGTTACACTTTCTGCACTTGCAGGTCCACTAGGGTCTGCTGAAGTCTGACAGACCCGTGAGTCCTTGACGGGTTGTTTTTTTTGTTTGTTTGTTTTTTGGCAACAGAGATTTTACGTTACACTGCATGAACTACACATTCTGGCCACATGGTGGACTTCAAAGAAGTATAAAAAGAATGACTACTTGGCCACCATGTCTTCAGCTCACTGAGAAAGTACAATCAAGGCATCAAGTAGTCTGAGACAGCCCCAAAACAGTCTGGAAGAATAGCTAATACTTGCTAATACTTCTGCAGTGTACAGCAAAAGTGCTAGAACAACAAGAGATTAAGAGGAACAGAAACATATACACATATCCATATATCCATACACATATACATATATCCATATACATACACATATACATATATCCATATACATACACATATACATATATCCATATATACACACACACACACACACACACACAGAGCTTGGTTTACTATGTTTTGTCCACTTAATAATTCGAGGAGTACTTAAAATAATCTTTAAGCTTTTCTTCTGCACTGTGTAGCATTTTCCATTGAATTTCCTTCTTTGTCCATGTAACTGCATTTTGCTGCTGTACAAATACAGTTAAGTACTTTAGGCTTTACTTGCACTTGTGCAGCCATGCATGCAGCTCACTGCAAAGTTTGTGTGTGCTTTTTGTGCTATCTTTTAGAAAAAAACAAATAAAACTGATAACGGTTTGTGTAGATGTGGGTATTACTGACAGACAGGAGCTGTTATTTTCACATGAACTTCAGTGAACGAGTTTAACCTAACGAAAAGCTGACATTAAAGGCTGAACCTCACTTCTCTATTTGTATCCATCAGTCAGCATGCAAAAGTGCCATTAATTTATTTAAGCAAAAAAGAATAATAAAAAAAATAATAAAAATAAGAAATTTTAAACAGATTTTATAGAAGAGGCCGTCCTCCAAAGGAAAATCAGACGGGCTGTAATAAAAAATATTTTTAAGAGGTTAAAAAAAATTTTTTAAATGTTTTTGAGTTTCATTTTGATTAAATTGTAAGGTGACACAGACTCATCAGTTCAAATAAATGTGGACTAATCCCACTTGCATCCATATTCACTCCCTAAAAGGGCAGTTCTGTATGGGGAAAAACCCTGTGTTTACCCCAGTGAAATGGATTAACAGGTACTGTTTGGTTTCCATCTTTCACATAGGAAGCTGAATCAACCTCGACCAGCAGGGCTGAACAATGCATTGCTGCAAACTGCCCAAACAACCCAGTTACCTATGACCTCTGTGTCTTTATTTGAGTATACATAGAAGATTACTCACCTGCCACTTTCACCAAGTCACAGATTATCAGACAAGACTGCAGATAGTGGTCTGTTTAAATGTTAACTTACTCATCGGAAACTAATCACTGTTTGAGTAAACCATCAATCTACTTTATAAAATAAACAAACAAACCAAAAAAAAAAAACCCCACATCTGGTCACCTGAGAAAATGCAAGCCTTCCCATCTACCATTTTGTCTTTTACTTCTAGTTCCACAGTTTTATTAGTGGAATTTTCCACTCCTGACATGCGTGGGTCTAGTGATACACACCTTCTCATAAATCACTGAGTGTCACACCGTGGAAAAGTCATTTGCTAAAAGAATGTGATGGCTGAAATTCCACCGAAACCAGTCTGAAAGCGAAACCTGGCGATAACGCACCACGAAAGCTGGGCATACACTGTGCGATTTTTTAGTCGCGTTATTCAGCTCCTGCTCCAACTGTACGACTGAATCGCAGGGGTTAGAAGTTCGTAGCTCACGATGCATGTTATCACACTATACGGCCCGATGCTCTGATGCGACCTGACTGCTCACACTGTGCGTCCATACACAACACGTCGTGTTCTTGTTTCCAGAATTGTAACGTAAACAGAAGAAGAAGAACCCAGAAGTGGGGAGACAGTAATCTGAGAATTTTCATTTCCATTTCTGTGTTTGTGCATGCGCAGTGTGAGAGGTTGCGTTAAATCGGCTCGTGGCACTGCTTCAACAGTGCGATACCCTCACGAGGGGCAACCAGGATTTCAAACCGGTTTGATTTTCTTGCGACTATACGATTGCTGATCGGGAGCTGGTCATGAGGTATTAATCGCTTCCCATTACCCCATGTATACTACACGATGCACGACACACGATTAAGGCGAAGCTCGGGCCGATCCCCAAAATGGTTGCACGAGTGAAAAATCGTCTCAAAATTGGCCAAAAATCACACAGTGTATGCCCAGCCTAAGATGTTTAAGTTTTGCCTTGATTCCGTTAAGAGAAAACACTGTTGTAGGCTTTTTGGTTGCAATTCATTCTCATTGTCTTACTGACCTACAGGATAATGCACATGATGTTCTAATGAGCTCTTACTCAGAGCTTCATTATTTTTGGGGGTTTTTTCAATAAATCCAAAAAAAATCTGTTGGATGCATGTTAAAACTTATCTAGAAAAGCCAGATGTACATTTTGAGTTAGACTGACCCATTAGTGAAAACTTTACATTAAAGGAGCTAAAAGACATTTTAAAAAAGGGAGACTGTTTTTGTGTTTTTCCAAGTTTCAAAAATGTATCCATGTTTATTTTCTGGGAATTCTTAACCTGAAAATGTAAAACGGTCTTTGAATTATTGTTATTATTTACTAGAAATACAAATGGTTAAATGCTGACTTATAGCACATTCTTAGATGATTCAACTTCTGAAAAGAAAAAAAAACACAACTCCACTACGTTCATAAGAAACCACTGACCGATCACAGTCCACACAGGTTAAAGATGGAAAAGTTACCAAAATCACAAAGGGGGCAAATTTCATTGTCTGGCTGGCTGATTGCGGGTTTTTCCCTGGTAGCTGAGAAGTTTGCTGGATGAGGATTTGAGTCAAAATAGTGCACTGTTTATTTGCAATTTTTGCAGTTTATGCAACACAAACTGTTCAGTAAACTGCATTTTTTTGGCCATGAAAATACTTGCAGACACTGAAGTTAAGAAATTTTGGAGAGTCCAGTTGTTCTTGATTGCATCATTGCTTGGCTACTTTTTGTACACAGCCTTTTCCTTCTGGAAAATTCAACCTGAGTTTGCAGCTAAATAAATGACATTTTAATTGCTTGAACAGTTTATATCTCTGTGTGTTCTTTATAAAGAGTGTGTCTTGTTGATAAATACCCACTGAATCACAGGTTCCCAAAGTAGTATGTCAAGTACATCAAAAACTAATGTGGCAAACCATCTGTTGATCCCACCCACATAAACCCTTAGAGTTTTACTTTCTATTGCTTTGTCTTGCTGGCCAAAGGCTTTCCTAGTCTTCTTGATTGGAGCCAAACTAAGTTGTGAGTGAGCTTTAAGTGAAGAGCAAAAGCACAAAACTGTAAAGGAAGGAAAGGGATGTGCTTGATTTTTTTTTCTTTAAATAAAAGACTGATTCATAGCAAGCTATTGGAAATAAAAGACCATCATCCACTGCCACAACCCTATTTTGGTCAACAACGCACTTTTAAGGCACAGGAATATCAGCATTTGTTTTTGAGATTGTTCATTCAATAATGGAAGGATATGGCGTTACTAAAAGAAATGTTTTAAATAAACTAGAACATCACCACAAAGTTTTCTCATCTGGGATAAAGCACAGCTGAAGCTTAGAAGTTAACTTAATAATTACTATGTTAGCTTAAATATATATATTTGGAAATATAAACTAGACATTTTGTCCACTGGCCTGCCAATTATGTCGGAGACAGTCGGCACACTCAAAGTAACTGTGCTGAAGGCATCGGAGAGCAAAGGAAGGGGAGAGCGGGTGAGACTGTTCAAACAGCACGTTGATAGTTTGTTTGACGTTATGTTTGAGTAACACTGGTTGACTCAAAGACAGAAGACTAAAAAGGAGTGGGGGTTGATGGAAGGGTGTGTCAACACCGAGTTAATGGTTTGTTCTATAAAGTCTACGTGTTCTACACTCGACAGTCTGACCTCTTATCTGAAATATTTTTTTCATAAGAAAATGGCAGGAAGAAAAGGACTCTCTCTTCTTTTATTATAGATTCCTAGATGTTATTTAACTTTTCTTTCAGTTTGCTCCCATACGCTTTGTTGTTCTCTCCTCTGTTTCATGAGTTTTGCTTTGGACTGCATCTTTCCCTACTTTGTTCATATAATATTTACAATACTGTAAAGTTGGTCACATAGTTTGTTATATTTAAGAGGCAAAAAAGTTCATCCTTAGGCTCCACAAATAACCGCCAGGATCAGTCAGTTGATTCCAGACTAAAAATATTGTGCTGAACAGTTAAAGGTACAATAGAAACTAAAGGAGATGAGAGATAAAAATTTCTCTATTCACGTGCTTCCTCTTCATCTATACAACAGTGACCATTTGTATCAGACACTTAACATTGATCAACATGGAATTTTCATATCAGGTAAGCTGTGACTCCAAGATATAGCATTGCTATTTTTCCATCTCTCCAACACAGTCCATGGCCAGTTTATTTGTATAGAATGTATCACTCTCATTTTGGAAATGTAGTCGCTGATAGCCCACTAACCTCGACCTTTCTCCTCTTACTCCTTTCCCCGTCTCCAACCCTACCATGTGTTTCTCGTTCCATGCTAGAGATCCACTTCAAGCTGGAGGGCTGATTACTAGCAGACAGTTCATTTACCTTTTTTTTAAGTCACTATTTTGTCACTTCTAAGCAGCTACCAGGAACTTCCTCCATTCTGCTTTCTTTACCAGCTGGTTCCCTGGCCATGTGGTCATTTATTGCGAAGATCCTCTATCTTTCTGCTTCATCCCCATAGAAGATCCTGGTTCATAGTCAGTCATACTCTAACTCTCCTCTCTATAACTGAAAAAGTTAGTACTAGATCTTGTCCTGGTTAGATCCATCTAACCAAGACCCATGCTGGGTAAGCTCACTAAGGCCTCAGAGCAGAACAAGGACTACCATCTGCTTTCCAAAACTGCGATAGACTAAACTTAACCCCTGTTTGTGTATGGCTTCTCTTTTACCACAGGAGAATTCTAATGAGAATGAGAATAAAGAGTCTGAAGTTCTTTAATTTTGGTGAGATGAGACCCCAAGCAGGCTGCTTTTGCTCAGATGATAACACAGCAGATCAAAATATAATTGTTGCTGTCCCTGTTTAGTAAACGGCAAATGTACTTTTTTGTATTGTTAATTATAGATTTGCGGAAAAAGAAGGATGAAATCCCCAATCTCAAGAAGTCTGTTATCAGCCACTTTATGAGTCAGCTTTGGTTGATATCATAGGCGCTCACAGCTGCCCTACAACAAACAGAACATAAAACTGTGGAAAAACATTGTAGTACTTTAAGCTCTCTTTACTATATTATTTCAGGCTCATTAGTCGATGTACTTGCAGTTTCTTTTAACTCCAGTTACAGAAATTCATCAACATACGCTTTGCATTGTAGATGGACTGAAACAGATGCCTCAAATGTTTTCTGAATATGTGGCTCCTTGTAGTTTCATGTTGAAACACTCAATATTTCATCACCTCACGTTCTCAAACCAGCAGTTAAGTAATTTTCTTGGCTCTTTCCTTTCCTTAATCTTCAGTTGTCTTTTTCCAAAGTGCTGACAGGGGTTCCCGTTAGGGTGGAGAAGAGGAAGTAAAGGACAGCAGATTTCAACGTGACTTTTGTCTATTTCCGTTTCTTGCATATGATTTGAGTATCTCTTTCTCTTCAGTCTTGCCACTTAGTCTCCTTCTGATTAGGCATCCATTTCTCCATCTCATAAAAACCATTAACAAAATATTACAGAGCTACAAAAACTACAACATCTTAAAGTCATATTAAGGCCAAAATGATGATAATGTCCAGTTCTTGAAAGAAACTTAACTGATTTCCTGCACCTAATTAAAGCTTCTGCATCAAAAACTACCAAATAAGTATGTAATAACTACTGTTCGTAGGTGATGTATGTAATGATATCCAGGTGTTTGTAAGTTAAATCCAACACCCTCTATTGAGCTGAACTCATCCGTACTGCCTCCATCTCTCTTCACCTGTTGACTCACATCCAGTCAACCCTCCACCTTCCTTCCAAACTTTCCATGCACAGTCAAGCCTGTTGCTGCATCCTGATTCACGAGCTGGATTCTCGTGAGGTTGCGTTTCTGCACGTTAGAACAGATCAGCCTGATCTGAAAGGTCGCAGTAAAATCT
>VVHJ01038652.1:0-27225 GCA_015107715.1 Tylochromis polylepis
TTAAGAAGCAGAAAGTTAGCGGCCATCCAGGTCTTTACGTCTTTAAGACATTCCTGCAGTTTAACTAAATGGTGTGTGTTATCTGGCTTCATGGATAGATAAAGTTGTATGTCATCTTCATAGCAGTGAAAATGTATGCTATGCCTTCTGATGATACTGCCTAAGGGAAATATGTATAATATAAATAGAATTGGTCCTAGCACTGAACCCTGTGGAACACCATAATTGACCTTAGTGTGTGAAGAGGACTCTCCATTTACATGAACAAATTGGAGTCTGTTAGATAGATATGATACAAACCACTGCAGTGCAGTACCTGTAATACCAACATCATACTCTAATCGCTCTAATAGGATATTATGGTCGACAGTATCGAACGCTGCACTGAGGTCTAGCTGGACAAGCACAGAGATGAGTCCACTGTCAGAGGCCATAAGAAGATCATTTCTAACCTTCACAAAAGCTGTTTCTGTGCTGTGATGAGCTCTGAAACGAAGGCAAAGTACTTTTTTTTTTTTTTTATACATTAGCTGTAAATGTGGCTAATGCAGATAATAACAGTGACTGAGCTTCGGGACTGTCTAGTTACAGTAAGCATTGCCAACAAAATGTTGGAAAGAGCTTTAAATACAGCACTCAATAGTATATCCTAACAATTTCAGTTTAATATGACCTTTCTTTTAGCTGTTTATAGTCCTCTCATAAATTTCATTTGAAAAACAAGCTTGGTGCTTCAAGTAAGACTGGAAATGTAACAATGTAAATACAAAATTAAAGCTTAATAAAGAAACTATTGGTTAAGTGCGTGATTTAATATTCAATTTGACCAGATTCCATTGAATTGAACATTTTACATTTATTTGTGGAACAAAAGTAGATGTAATCAAATTACTTAAAGTTAGCATTTTGGCCATAAATATTATATAAATAGAAAACTGAATCATTTGGTCTTTTTCTCTCCCATTTACATAACATGGTTTAACCAACCAAGCTAACCAACCCCAAGTCTCATCTTCATGTTATTTCTGGCGCATATATATATATATATATATATATATATATATATTTATTTATTTATTAGCTTGTTCTGTAGGACAAGGTCCTTACTGCTCTGTCTTCTGTGTGTTCTGGTTATTACCTTGTATTTACACATAAAAAAAATTCAGGCATTGCATTAGTCATCGCTGAATACAGGTTGAAAACGATAGTCACTCAAAGCATTCATCCCTTCCTGAGGCAGCCCTCTGTGCCAGCCAGTCATCTGTTCGCAGAAGTGATGAATTTCATGCTAATTATCAAGCACACACTACTGCTCAGGGAGCTTTGTGGGCAGATCCCAAGAGAGAAGGCTGCGAATATAAACAGGCACACCTGCACATACTCACACAGCGGTAATAATATGATGTTCATTGGGACGATATTTGGGCGCTCATGGGCAGGGCATTAAAGTCCCATATTTTATTTACTTAATTGAGTCCAGTGGGATTATTTATGTGATGTTTTGTCTTCTGTGTACAGGGAAGACAGAGGGAGGAAGGTGGACAGAGCTTTGAATGTACTTGCATGTTACAGCCCCGGTGTGTTTTCAATTCTCTTTGTTGTAGTTCAAAACCAAAGAAATGCTATGATTTTATTGTTTTCATATCTGTTTCCCCTTTCCTCTATCAGACATTATATCGCCAACAAATAAATTTATGTCTAATGGCCTTTGACAAGTGAATATCATCGTTTTATTTTTAACCACAAAGTGAAAATCCCAGTTATTATAATATGCTGGCTATCAGTGGTTGTTAACGATGTGCATTTGGGTCCTATTCTTTAGATGCCATATAATTTAGAGATGAGTCATTGTTTACACAGTGCAGATGTGGTAAAAAATTCCTCTTGATTACCTTGTTTAAACAAACAGCCTGACAGACAAATCACGGTTTCTGTTTAGAAATTCAAGGAATTGTCACTGTTGCTGAGAAATAAAAAGGCAAGTAAATGTATAAAAAAAATAAATCTGCTATAATTACTTGTTTTGTATGCTTTATTGTTTTCGAGAAACATAAAAAAGCCTTCTTCCTAATTAAAAAAAAATAAATACATTTTAAAAAAAATGTGAATATATGTTATTTGTAAATATTTTTTTTATTTATGCAAATTCCCTAAAGGAGCAAAACTAACTTATTAAGATTTATGTAAAGAGCAGACATGTTTTGCATTTTTATCAGAACATTTACCAAATAGTTCTTCGGTGTCAAAATCCAATCAATATACAGTAAAAGTAGGAAATGAAGTAATGAAGGTCAAAACACATTTTTCTAGTTTTGGTGAACTTCATTAGCTAAACAGCAGCAATATAGCAGACTAATTTGCAAGCAGTTGCAATTGTTGTGGCTTCAAAGAAAGTATTCCCTGTTTGCACTAAACTGACTTCTGTGACTTTAAAGTGCTCGTGTCTTTCTGATAGACATCTTTGTCAGCCTGAGACCATAATCCATCCTTAAAACTTTTTTTTTTCTCAGTATTCTTTTTGAGATTAATAACTTCAAGAAATGCTAAAGTTCCTGTGGGAACAAAAGCTGGAAATAAAAAGAGAAGATACAAGAAGGAAAGGTTAAAATTATACAACAAATTCTAGCCAGGCAAGGCTCTACCTCAGGGCTTTGCCCCTCTCTTCTCCTTACAGAGCATAGCAGCTTGCATTACTTTACTCTGAGTGACTGTGTTACTGCAGGCTCTCTTTCTGTCAGGGAAAGACTGATGTTGATTGACAGCTTACACAAGGTCTCTGCCAAAGCTACTGTAATCACATTCACCAGAGTAAGGCTCAGGCATACTCAGATGGCCTGGAGGAATCAAATGCATGAAAGCTATTTTATGTATTTAGATATAGGGGAACTCATGTAAACGATGTAGCGTAGATGTGTCTATGAACTGCTGTGTTGCAGTGTACTTTGCGTTGCTGTGTGTTATAAATGTTGTTCAGATTTTCTTTTTTCTTTTTCTTTTATTATAATTCTTTTTTGCCCCTGTCAGTGAGGGGCCTAATGCCTTTACTCTATATACTGATATTGCAGCAAGCTTTTTCTGCATCACTCACATGCTGAAGGCTTAAACTTATATATTTATATCTTATTCCAAAGAGTTTTTTTTTTTTCCTGACTTAGATCCTATCAAAGCCCCACCCCCCACCCTGCTCACCCCATTCACACATCCACCCCAGCAAGCCATTTGATTCCTCTTAAGTGCCTCTTGCTTGGGGCTCCAGTATTAATGAGAGCGAAATTAACGACAGTGCCACCATTGTGCTGCCATTAGGCTGCTCCTGTCCCAATTATCTGATGTTACTGCCGTCATTCTCATTATGTCACCTTTTTGAATTTCTAAGTAGAAATTAATATCAATTGCCGTGCACTTTTAGTGAAACCATTTTCAAGAGGCAAATTGAGTTTGTTTGCCTAGTAAATGAGCAACTTGGTCCAAAAGAAAAAAGTGATGAGAGCGGAAATTGAGCGAGAGAGTGCACAGCTGGTAAACAGCTGTCACCAAACACCAATGCAAACAACTGCATCTGTACCTGCACATGCATGCTAATGTCTGTGTCCTCAGATGTGTCGTACTTGCCTGAGAAAAAAAAACAGTAAGTGTTGGATTTAGTTGCTTTAAATAGCCAGATGAGGGTGAAGGACAGACTTAACACAGAGGTAAGGCAGTAGGATTTGATTTAGAGCTGTCATCACCTACCTCTCCACATTCACAGAGTCATTCAACTTTTCATAAACCATTAGGTTGAAAAATTTGCTATTCAAGCAGGTATGCCTTTGTTTCTTTCTGCTTTCGTTTGTCTCCATTGCCATCTTTATGTTGACTCAGTGGACATATATGTTACGTCTGAATATCATTTGACCACCTCAAACAAAATGCATTCAGCACCATCTGCTGCAGAAAACTATTGGGTGTGGATAACGTTAGTCTATTCAAGTTGATAAACTGCCTCTTTACCTTCTTAAGGACATTTTATCTGGGTATTTATTGTTCAGTTATATGACGGCAAGGATCCGCGCCTTTAAACCCTAACAATCTAAGCTCTATATTGAGCATATTGAGCATACACACAATACATAGAACCCCCACTTACCACAAATTTGGATAAGAAGACTAGAATGAGTCTAAATAACTGCTCTTAATAGATCTGAGTGGCTTGAACCTCTTGTACCTCTCACTCATTCTTCTCTGTCCTGTGCTCTGTGTGGCATGCCCACTTCCTGCTGGCAGACATGCTGCTGATTAATGTCTTGATAATTACTACATAGACAGAGAAACATGATTAATACTAGTCATTTAGCATCATTAAAACAAGGCTTCATTGTGTTTGCACAATTTTGTCTGTCAGGTTCTTGTGTGGTCAAGTGAACGCTGTGGTTCCTGAGATCATACGGGTTCACACTGCACATGTCAAAAGAATGATTTATGTCTGTCTGCTCTAATGACTCCTGGGTAGTAGCTGTTGTGAATTGAGGGCATATTTGAACCTTTTTACGTCACATCATTCCAATTTCCTCTCAGAGTGACAACCCCTATGGGACAGAACCAAATAGCTTTTGCATTTTGCACATTGGGCTTACTCTCCGCTTTTATTTATATAATGCCCAACAGTATAGAACTATTAAAACATCTCCAGGCTTTTGCAGTGTAGTCAGTGACCACCCAGACTAATGAGAGGGCCTATTAGGGCTTCATTAATCCTCACAGTGAGGGAATGAGGATGCGGGAAATGTGTCAGCCATCACTGCAGTGTCCTCCATGGACCCAGATTTTATGTACAGAAACATATATAGAGTTTAATATAACTTTGTCATTGACAAAGAGCACTCAGTACAAATAATTTTCATTATCAGCAGACTTAACTGGTAAAATATTTGCCTGCAGTCAGAAACAGGCCTAAAGAAAAAAAAAAGAAAAATCGCCAAAAGGATGAAGTCAGTTTTCTTGTCACATTGTGTACATTTTGTTTTCTCCACTTTTAAAGAGAACTGATTACAGCTGGGAACATCCAGAATTGTTCTTGAGATGAGTCACTGTTTAGCGCATAAGTGGAATTTGTCTTCCAGCACCATATGTTAATTAAGAAAGATCAGTGGGGTATTTATTTATTTCTCTTGTTTGTGCAGTTTGTAAACCAACTGTTGGTGGTGGTTGCAACATTAAAACAACTATATATATACAAACCAACACACAACTATATATGTGTGTGTGTGTGCGCGTGTGTGTGTGTGTGTGCACGGTCAGGTGTTGGGAGTTTATCTCTGAGTGGGTAATTCATCTTTGGGGGGAAAAAAGGAGCGATTGTGAACAGCAGCATGAAATCAAGGATGAATGTAATTAAAGGCTGACTTTGCACCTTTTTTTTTTTTGCAAGGGTTGAAAATTACACAACTGACCTCGGTTGAACTGCAATTGCATTAATTTCTGCTGAGGGCAAAACAGTCTTTATCCCTGGACTGGTGAAGATGGATCTTAAGGTAAACAAGAAAATGACACATCCCAGGAAATGTTGCTGAGAGGGACAATGACCCATAGTTAGCGGCTTGCCTCTGCTTTCTGTGCTGATACAAGCTGAAACAATGCTGTGTTTTAACTGGTGAAGAAAAGCAAAACAACACTTTTGGCTGGATGTGAAGTTCCTTCTTCACATCTGTTGTGTGTGCTTTCAGTTGCATTCTAGTCGTTTGTATTGTTGTGCATGCTTGTATCATAGAGAAGAGATGCTTTATCATTAAGATTGGGGTTGGGGTTAAAGGTCAGTGCTGACTCAAGAAGAAGCAGATGGAGAGGCCTCTTTTAAGTGGATGGTGATTTTATTTGTCCCGGTTATGTGTGATGCACAAGTGACTGTCTTTTTTTCTACCTCCCTATGTTCTCCATTCTTCCTCTCTCCATTTTAGTATTTACCTGTGATCTCGCTCTCTCAGCATTGCGCAGGATAACACAATAATATAAGAAACACATGAAATAGATTAATATCTTTTAGAGCTGAAAAAGTATATAGCCAAAAAAAGACTATAGGAATGCATGTTATCTCCCACAAATGGATTTAGACTAGGCGACCAATAAAAGCTAATGGAAAATAAGATCAGGCTGTATCAGCTAGAGTGAATATCTCAGCTCTCTGCTGTATAATGGAAGAGAACTTGGCCCCCTTCCACTTTTCCCAGATAACTTAAAGGCTTAATTCTACCTGGCCTGTTTGAAGTTTCGTGTAACATGTGGTAGAAGGATCAAAGATGACTTTGAACAGACTGAGACCAAACACACCCGCAAGTCTCCATTTGGGTGATGTGACATGAGAGTCAGTACACATAAATTTGTGCTTTTGAACATTTGTAATTAAAATACCTCACTAATTAACACCGTGCTACATTTAATGTGCTTGTGTGCTCTGGTGTCTGCATATACAGTACTGTGCAAACGTTTTAGGCAGGTGAGAAAAAAATGCTGTAAACAAAGAATGCTTTAAAAAATGGAAGTGTTAATCATTTAATCAATATTTGGTGTGACCACCATCAATCAACAAAATGCAGTGAATGAACAAAAGAAAAATCTAAATCGAATCAATATTTGGTGTGACACTGCCTTCAAAACAGCATCAATTCTTTTAGGTACACTTGCACACAGTTTTTGAAGGAACCCGGCTGGTAGGTTGTTCCAAAGTCTTAGAGAACTAACCACAGATCTTCTGTGGATGTAGGCTTCCTCACATCCTCCTGTCTCTTCATGTAAACTTTTGCACAGTACTGTAATTCTCTTCAACTGTACAAGGGTCTCTTTTTTTATGGTAGTAAATCCGTGCTGGAACACTTGCCTATGAGCCTATGAATCTATACATTATTCTGTTTTTCTATTTTTAATTTTTTAGCTTAACTTAAGCAGTTGCAGTAGTTCCCCTAGTTGCCATAATCGAAGCTCACATCCTGGTAAGTTGCCAGCCAACAGTCGTTGTTTAGACGCTTTCTTTTCTCCATTGCTCTCTCAGCAGTGCCAGCCATCTGGATTTGGAATTGGCATTTTCCAACCGTCCACCTGTCTGCTCTAACTTTGTCACAGCACTTTTTACAATGGTTATCCTACAGCCACTAGGTAGTGGGGCATAAGAGAAACGCTCTTCACTGCCATTTCATCCTGGTTCTCATCTCTTCCTTGTTTTGAATTTGAAAGAGAAAGCAGAGGAGACAATATTGATTCTGACATCGTATATTGTCCCAAAACTAGACATGAAGTAGAGTAAGACAGGTACCAAAACCAGTACAACACATTCAGAATCAGCTCCGGATCGTCTATCTGCCTATTCCATCATGGAATGACGACAAACAGGCCATGTAACTGCTTTTTAGTCCAATTGCTTTTGAGCCTCTGAAGTTTTGGCCTCTCTATAGAATTAGAATTATCCCTCAACAGTTGCAACACTTTTATTAAACCCTTTGAATGAAAGCCTGCTCTTCAATCACATATTGATTGGCTGATTTAAAGTCCACTGTGGTGGCACACCGAGGCCAAATTAAAAAAAAAAAAATGTGTAATTGTTGAAATACTTAGGGACCTAACTGTATGTATATTTTTGAATCAATTTGAGTTCATGCATTTAGAGTCTTTGAATAAAAATGAATGGCTTCATCGGCAACCCTCAATCTAATTAAAATTAAAAATGAATAAATGAAACTCCTGCAGGGGAGGAGAAAATACTGTGGGTGGACAGTTGGAAGATTTGTGTAGAAAAGAAGTCACTGAAAGTAGATGGTGTGGTTCGGTTTTGGCAGTTCAGCATCCAGATGCCTGGATGACTCATTCTCTGTGCCCTCTGGAAGCTTCTCATCTCCTGCCTATTTCGTCCTTCTTCTACTCATCTTTCTGCAAAACAGCTTTTCACCCACATTTGATATTCTTCACTATTAAAAATTTCAAATCTTATCTTGCTACCTGGACAAATTGACACATGCATAATCTGAAAAACCTTGTAAAACAAACTTTTGCCTGAAAAACTTTGGCTGTATTTTATGAATTCAGTGAGAAAAACAAATGCAGTGTAACACATGACACTCCGTGAGCAGTGCCACAAGTTTCAGACGAGTCGGGATGAGTGGAAAGTGATTAAAGGCCATGAGCTGTCCATGAGATTGGAGTTAATCTTTTTTTCTTTTCAGTTCGTCTTAGAGCCTCATATGACATGCAGGAGTCAACCATCTGACAACATGTGCCTTTTTTGCTTTTTTATCAATAGACATTTAGCCTCTTCAGCACTGATGTTTAGTTTAAGTAAGCGCTATTCCAAATAGGGGCTCTAAAGATTAGAAAAGCATGAAGAAAATCTAGGGGAAGGACGTTACGCTTTACAGGCTGTTAACATCACACTGACATGAAGCTGTAGTTACTGATAATTAGTCGTCCATTTAAAAGACCATCGCATGAAGGTTTGACTTTCACGAGCTCGGTTAATACTAAAAATCATGCCTCAGTACCAAAGTTTCAGGCTGTAGCTTGAATTTTTCTCATGGATCAATAAGTGATTTTTTTTTTTTTTATTACTTGGTTTTATTGAATATTCATGTTAGGACTTTTAAGGCAAACCGTTTCTCCAGATAATAAGCCAGAGCAGGAATGGGCTGAACTGAATATGTGACAAAAATATTGATTAGAAATGCTAGAAATGTTAGGGGGGGGGAGGGTGGAGAAAGATAATTGTACGGAGTGAGCTAGTGTTTCAAGCCATGCATCCATCCGTTCATTTTCTTCTGCTTATCCAATTCAGGGTCTTGGGGAGAGCTGGAGCCTATCCCAGCTGTCATAGGGAGAGAGACAGTGTAAGCCCTGAACAGGCCACCAGTCTGTCGCAGTGTTTGTCACTATCTTATTGCAATATTTCACAAGTTAGCATGTATTTTATGTACAGTTTTCTGTTTCATTGCTGTTTCATTGAATGTAATGTAATGTTTGTGTGTTGCAGGATTTGCCTATCTATCTCAGTCTGGTTTTGTTTTTAACTCATTGCAAGGAAATAAGGTTACCAATTTTTTTCAAAGGAAATTAAGCTTCTGGGAACGCAATACAAGACTAAACTTGCGTCAGCTGTGATATAAGTCCTAAGAAATGATTTACTCACACTAAAAGGCAGTGATTTTAAAAGAAGAGAAAGAATACATATTATGTTCCAAGAAAGACATTGGCAGCGTCATTTGCAAGTTCATTGGTTCAAATTTGGTTACAGATGTATATCCAATTGATTTTGTAAATGTGGTGACTTACGGCGCTGTCGTGATGCTGGTGTGATTGCAGAACACACAGGAAAGAAAGGGAAGATCAGCCTCAAATCAAATCAACTCCTCTCATCCAGTTTAGAAGCAGCAGTTTCCTAATGGGGTGCAAGAAGATGACTTCTGTAAAGAGAAAATAGATTTTATCCACAGAGAAAGAAATGCAAGGCACAAATGTACACCTCAAATATTTCACAAAAAGTAGATAATACCGCTTTTTATTCGATTTACATTTCTGGAGACTTCTGCAAATCCCATCCATAGAGCGCCATGAAAAGAAACACCATTTCGATTCTGCGCCCCCCCCCAAAAAAAAAAACAAAAAAAACACGGTGCGTTCCTTGCATTCAAGACTATAATGGAGAACAGACCTTCCCTCTTTTCTATAGAATTCACAAAAAAAAATTATTCACCTATTCAAAAGTATGCGAACAATTCAGCATTCCTATAGTTGTCTTGCTTTTGGAGACATCACTTTGTGCCTGATTGCTTCGTGAGTGTTCTGAATGTGGAGGATGTAATTTTTTTTTTTTTTTTTTATAAAACTATACAGCACCAGCTAATTTGCATAAAAGCAACCTCAGATGCTTGCACCAGAGTGAAGCCATCTGAGTTAGTGCTGCCAAAAATGGCTGAAAATAACATTATCACAAATGCAAATCAAAGGTCCTGACACACCGTTTAGCTTCAGTTATTCAGCTGCTATGTCTCTGCTGTGCTTCCTTTAATACAGCAGGTTTCCACCGCTCTCGAGATCTCAAAAACCAAAACACATAACTCGGTCTATGGGAAAACATTTGTTTTTTCTTGGACAGGCACAGGATTGCAGGTTGATAATGCTCTGCTAACACGTCAGATAGCACTAAGTCTAACATGTGTCATGACAGAGAGATGCTGGTAGTTTCACGTTCTTAATTCTTCCCCACAATCAGTTATTATTTTTACAATCCAATGCTCCTTTTTTAAAAAAAAAATCATTACAACATTGAATTTACAATATTCCCAGAACATGTACAAGCACAATAACATGGACTGCCTACAAATAGAATCTGTGTTCTTGCAAATAAAAACTTAGAAAAGTTGGAAAAATGGTGTTTGCATGTTTACAGCAGTGAAATTTGAATGAGGAGTCAAAGACAAACAATAAGAGATAAGTAAGCAATTGCATGAGCCTAGGAAGCAGTTGTAAATTGTTGTAAGTTGTATGGATAACTTGTTGTGTTTTGAGTGTATCAAAAATGAAACAACAACAACAACAAAAACTGTGCTTGCGTGATAACATTGAATCCAAAGTTAATGTACAAGTACAAGTGTGGACAAAAAGTACAAGTACAAAAAAATCCCAAACAATACCTTTTACATTCCTCACAAATAGGCTTTCAAAATAAATGTAGGTGGATTTTAATGGTATTCGTTGTTTCATTTTATTTCCACCACTTGTGATTAATTAGCTTGCATTATATTTTATGCCAGCCTTTATTTCAGTTTGTACTGTGTTGCCTTTTAATACCTTTAATCCGTGGGAGCCTTGGGGCTTATTGTTTTAAGGCAAGAATTCTGAGTCTGCACTATTCCCTGCCTTCATCATAAAAGTGCACAGTGGCACATCGCATAGCAACATAGGTTTATATGCCATTTAGTTTTATGAATGCCAGTAAGTTGCTGTTACTAATGGGCTGCTGTTAAATCATGCATGCGTTTAATGACCACATGAACCTCTAAACTAATAAAAAAATGTTTTAGTATTTACTGAAACCAAGAGCAGTAATTTAAGCGCACCATAAGTAGGAGTGCATATATATATATATATATATATATATATATATTAGTTATTTTAGGATGCTGTTGTTTCAGGGGAATGTAATGTGATGACTGTGTTTGGTGGATTTGACAGTGTTGCCAGGTTCAATATCATTAGCATGGTTTCACCTGTCTCCTCAAATACTTTGTCATCGAGACTCACTTTGAAAAAAAACAAAAACAAAAAAACCACCCCAAAAAACAGCTCATGCACACAAACCACAAGGGGGAACAAAGTGTGAGGGAGAGAGATGGTGAGGAGACATACGAAAGAGTAACTGTCGTGCTCATCTTTAACTGACATTTGATCTGATATTGGTTCTTTGATTGTTAATATTATTCAAAAAAAGTGAAGAAAAAAATTATACACACACGTATATATACACACACACACATGTATGTATGTATGGTATGTATGTGTGTGTGTGTGTGTGTAAAGATTATTCCACTTTTCTCTAAACTACAACTTGTCGTTTTTTCCTCTACATTGTTGTTGTACACTTCAGAGAGCATTACTTATTAGGTAAGGGAGAGCAGTAACTAAAACTGAACATTGGAAGTGTTGCTGTCAGATCTATTCAGTGAGCTTGGATGGTAGCGGGAGGTATGATTTTTATTTATTTATTTTTTTAAATCATACATCATTAAATCCAGTCACAACCTTGAAAATTGGTTTTTTTCCCAAAATAATGCTCCCCTGGATTTTTTTTTCCCCATTCCCTTAATTTATGTGTTAAATATTTACTTTGCTTTTATCTGTCACGCCGTGATGGTTGCTTTGCCACCTCTGTCTCTCTGTCTCAAGTGCCCTGTAGCATAGAAGGATAATGTCCCTGTAATTGGCCCTAGGAAATTATTGGCTTTTGTTTATTGTTGTGTTTGATAGATCTACAAGGAGGGCTCAATTATCATTGCCACTTTTAAGAGTGACCTTGGAAACTCATTTGTTTTTACCCTGTTAAAGATCCAGTACCCATAGGATTATACCCTTTGCACTGACATTGCTTTGCACCGTGTTATTTGAGTGATTGGTATATGGGTGTGCCTGTCTTTAACAACCTTCCTTGTAGATGATGGTAAGGCATCATGTCAAGTGGATATGGCAGAAATTAAACAAAGGGGAAGAAACTGACAGTGTCTCTGTTTGTCTTTAGTTTATCTTAGCCAGACAAGTAATTTGGGCCTTTGTAGGTCATTTTGTTGAAGTTAAGCATTCAATAATCTGAGCCATTAAGATCTGTATGGCTTTCTCTCAGGACTGTTTCAGAGTCCGTTCTTTGTGACTTTTTCTCAAAAAGTTAAGACAGCTGTAGACAGAGTAATACATATCATTGATGCTGGGATCAATTGTTGAACAAGCTGCACTAAATCTTTTACTTGCAAATTGACTTTGTGCTGTTGATCCATTTTTCCTTCACATTTCTTTGGCTTTTTTGCTGTTTAAAAAAAAAAAAAAATATACCCAAACTACCTATTTTTTAAGAAATGAAAAGGTCATGCTGCAAGAAGATGGTTAACATTTTATACTCAACAACTCAAAATTTGCTTACTGGGATAGAAAATGCTGTAAACCTCTTCACCGGCAGTTTATTTGGGGGGGGGGATACTGCAGCATTTTAGTACATTCCCATAAAAGTATTTCCAGTTTCTGTTTTCTTTGACATGGCAGAAAGTGCAGGCAGTGCACTCCATGACTTAGCCAACTGACTTCATAAATAAATAAATAGAATATTACATAGAAGAAATTACCAAAAAACATAGGGAACAAAAATATTTATAATCTCAGCAGTGTTGAGCATCAAGCTTTTAACAGAGTTAAAAAGCAGTGTAGAACTTATAATCAGATCTTTCAATAGGGACATGATAAATAACTAAACAACTACATAAAATCAGAAATGAAAATCCAGTGATATAGGGGATATTCAAAAAATACAAACATGGGTACCGTGGCTGTTCCAGCATGCGTGTGTCCATGATTGTGGCGTTATTGAGAGGTCTGAAGATGTCATTTGGAACTCAAATGGGAATCCATTCATACTAAAGCTACAGTTGTAGAAAACATTTGAATGATATTCTAATATTTTGGAACGGAACAGTAGACGAACAATTGATTTGAGTCATACGTGAATTCAGGTAGTTCTTTCTGGAAATTTACAGTGGGATGTGACCTCAACACCATTTATTTTGTTGGCCTAACCACCTCTAAACACCAAGATGCAAGATTTCTACTTCTGTTTACAGGAACTGCATGGAGTACAATAATTCATTGCAACAGCAACCACCCAAGATCACTTTGAAAAACAGCATACCTCAAGGGCAACTTTCTCACCTCAAAATGAAAGAGATTAACTCAAGATTTCAATTGAGAAATTACCACCATTCCATAAATGAAAAAGCCAAAGTGGAAAACCCAAAAAAATGTTTACCACTGAATATAATAAATGTAACCAGTCATCATAGACATAATTAATAGATTCTAATAGCAGAACCATCTCTAAGTGAGATCACTTAAGGACATTTCCTGCTATCATTTTGTGAGACACAGGCAGAGATATCTTCATACATACTTTTCAGCTAAAAACGGTAGAACAGGGAACTGAGTGGCACCTGGTGTGGAGCTCTGTTGCTTTTGCCCATCTGCTTCAAAGTCTAACATGTTGTGCGTTCAGAGATGCTCTTTTGGATACTTTGGTCATAATGATTGGTTATTTAAATTGTCATTCCCTTTCCTATCATCTTGAAGCAGTCTGACCATTATCCTCTAACCTCTGAAACCCACAAGGCATTTTTGCCCAGAGAAATGGCGCTGACTGGCCATTTTCTTCTTTTTGAACCAACCAGACGGCTGTGTTTACGAAAAGCCCACCAGATCAGCAGTTTCTGAATCACTCCAGCCAGTCCATCTCACAACAATAACCATGCCACATTGAAAGTGACTTAAATCTCATTTCTTCCCCATTCTTTCGCTTGGCTTGAACTTCAACAAGTCTTCATGCTTAAATACACTGAGCTACAGCCATGTCATTGGTTGCCATTAGATATTTGTATTAATGAGATGAAGTGGTACTGTGAATATATGTTGGATAGCCTTTCGTATAGGGAATGTTGAGTATGCCAAACATTTCACTGAACTCCAGTGAAAACATGTACCTCTTCTACCCAGAGGGCAGTCTATCAAAGTTGCTGTCTTAGTGAGAGACATTGGATCGTAACACTAAACACAATGACATCCACTGGACTGAGCTTCAAAGCTTCAGTCAGAATTGTACTAATGTGTTCTTATTCACTAAATGATGGATCCTATCCTTTGGGTGACGCTTTCACTTGGTGTTGGCTCTCTCTGCAGTAGAGTATCACTTCCTGATACAACACACTGGTGTTTTTGTGTAGCTTATCTGCATCTAACAGTTTTTCCCCCACTCTTCGACACACCCGCTGGGGAGCAAACTCTGATAATTGGCGATTCTGTTCTGAGACATATAAATCTAGAGACACCGGCAACCGTAGTGAATTGTCTACCAGGGGGCAGAGCACGCGACATTGAGGGACATTTAAAACTGCTCATGAAGCGTAAACATAAATTCAGTAAAATTATAATTCACATCTGCAGTAATGACACCCAGTTACATCAATAAAATTAATATTGGATCAGTGTGTAACTTTGCCAAAACATTGTCAGACTCTGTAGTTATATATTTTTCATTCACTTTAAAAGTTTGTTGTGGTTAGTGCTGATGTGGGACAGTTTTCTAATTTCATTGTACTATTGTATTAAGTATGACTGTCAAATGACAATAAAGACTTATCTTATTCAATGCTTAAATATGATCAGCCCATCTCTAATAATCAGCTATATACCACAGGCCTTCAAGCTGGCAGTAGTTAAACCATTATTTTAAAAGCCATCTCTTGTCCCTTCCATCTTAGATAATTATAAGCCTGCTAGACCTTGATTAGTCCAGCGATTAGAGCATGCTGTTGGCATTATAAGTACTGCGCTGCAGTGGTTTGAATCATATCTAATAGACTCCAATTTGTTCAAATGGAGAGTCCTCTTCACACACCAAGTTTAATTGTGGAGTTCCACAGGGTTCCGTACTAGGACCAATTCTGCTTCCTTTGAGTAGTTTCATCAGAAGGCATAGCATACATTTTCACTGCTATGCAGATGACACACAACTTTATCTATCCATGAAGCCAGATAACACACACCATTTAGTTAAACTGCAGGAAAGTCTTAAAGATATAAAAACCTGGATGGCCTCTTAATTTTCTGCTTCTAAATTCAGATAAAACTGAAGTTATTGTTCTCGTAAATATCCTGTTTCAGATTGACACCAAAAAACTAGTTCATGCTGTCACGGCACAAGCTGTCAGATACAACAATGGACTGACAGGACAGACTCAACACAGACACTGCGAAGTGCATGAAATTAGTTTTAATAGAGAGAGTGAGGTTTGAATACAATGCTTGTGCATGTGAGACAGTGACTATACACACACACACACACACACACACACACACACACACAATGGGTGAAACGACTACACACTTTAACACTAAAGAACCGGGGAAGGGCTATGTGCAGGGGAAATACAATACGACCAAGAAATGTGAGCTAAACACTTAATATTTACATTATGACGTACAATCCTACTGTAAGCAAGAATACAAGAGTAGAACACTACGAGTATTTACACTATGATTAACAACACTACTATGAGCAATGATACGTGAACAAAACACTGAGTTCTTATACTCTAACTAGTGGTTAGAGGTTAGGGAAATGGAGTCCAAGAGCGGGGAGTAAACACAGGCAGGAGTGACTGAGCTGGCCATGAGCGGCGGTCAGAGAGACTGCAACAAAGGAGAGGAATGTCAGCATGGAGTACCAAAGAGTTGCAGGAATTATCCAGTGACATAGATCTTTATGGCGTACTTGTTCGCAGGTAAAGGCACGTGGGAGGAGGTGGTAAGTTCAGAGAGGGTCCAGGTGAGTTGTGGCAGTTTGACCCAAGAGGGCTTACTTTGTGAGCAGGGAAGCAGGCAAGCGAGGTGAGTGAATGAATCCGAACCGGAGCGAAGATGGTAAAGGCTGCAGTGAAGTCCAGCGACCGGGTGGAGAGTACTGCAAACGATGGAGTGAGTATTCCAGAGACACAACTGGACACAGGAGAAAACAAGGTCAGTAATAGCATGAGCACTTAACAGGACGTGAATTGGCCGACACTAACACTGGTTAGCAGACATTCTGGCGGTGAGTTGTTGTAATGGCTGGACTTAAATGCTGCAGCGTAAATTAGCTCCAGGTGCTGCTCCCAGAAGAGATGAGTCCGACTCTGCCTGGGGGTGGGGGGCGTAGCATGCTGTGGAAAAACACTGGCACTCACCTGGACCATGACAGTACCCCCTCCTCAAGGGACACCTCCTGGCTGCCGATCTGCCTCTGACCTTCGTTGAGCTCTGAAAAAATCAGAAATGAGAGTGTGGTCAAGAATTAAGGAACGAGACACCCAGGACCACTCCTCCGGCCCGTACCCCTCCCAGTCCACCAGGAACTGCTGACCCCTCCCCCAGCAGCAAACGTCGAGGATACGCCGGCCCATATAGGCCGGGTGTCCATCAATGAGCCGGGTGAATTCTGAGAGAAGCTGGCATCTTGAGTCTGACTCCCGAGGGAGTCCACTTCATATGGACCGATGTACCGAGGGGCTGGCTTGCGAGATTCAGTCCTGATTGGAATATATCTTTGGCTGCCAGCTAAACCTTCTGTCCAGGAGTCTATGCTGGAGCAGTCGACGAGCACTTGTCGAATCCATGTCCATGCTTGTCGGCAGTGCTGCAGGTGATGCTGCACGGCGGGCACTGTGAGCTCCACCTCCTGTTCAAGAAACATCGGGGGCTGGTTTCCTATGGAAGCCTCAAATGGAGAAACACCTGTAGCAGAGGATGTGAGAGAATTGTGGGCATACTCTGCCCATGGTAAGTAAGTGGACCAAGTAGCTGGGTTATGGGAAGTCAAACAGCGAAGCATGGTTTCCAACTCTTGATTCAATTGCTCCGTTTGGCCATTAGTTTGAGGATGGCATCCTGAACTCAGACTGGGTTTTGCTCCTAGGGCGGTACAAAAAGCCCTCCAATCCTGGGACAAAAACTGAGGGAGAGACCATCTCTAATGGAATTCCATGCAACCTAAACACATTTTCTACCAGAATCTGAGCTGTTTCTGTGGCTGTGGGGAGTTTTGCTAATGCAATGAAGTGGGCTGCTTTAGAAAACCTATCAATGATAGTGAGTATGGTCATTTTCCCTGCTGAGACAGGTAATCCTGTGATGAAGTCTAGGGCAATGTGAGACCAAGGCCTAAGAAGAACAGAGATTGTAGCAACCTGGCTGGGTGATGTGTGCTGGATTTATTGCAGGCGCATACTGGACAGGCAACTGCATATTCCCTGACGTCCTTTTCTAATGTTTCCCACCAGAAATGTCTCTTAATTAACGTGATGGTCCTACCTCTTCCTGGGTGGCAGGCAAACCTGGCCTTGTGAATCCAATCCATGACTCGGGAGCAGGCTGCTGCTGGTACGTACCGTTGGTTAGCTGGCCCCGTGCCTGGGTCGGGGTCCATGTCCAGAGCCCTGCTGATTTCCTCCTCCACCTGCCAGGTGACTGCACCCACCCTGCAGTTGGCCGGAAGGATGGAAGGAGCCTCCACCGGCTCTGTGTTGGGGGCAAACTGCCGGAAGAGTGCATCTAGTTTGACACTGCGGGTTCCTGGTCGGTACGAAATGTAAAAATTAAATCTGTTAAAGAAAAGAGACCGTCGAGCATTCAATGTTTTAGCAGATTTGAGGTAAGTGAGGTTCTTATGATCAATCCAAATAACAAAGGGGTGTTCCACACCCTCCAGCAGGTGTTGCCACTCCTCCAATGCAAGCTTCACCGCCAAGAGCTCCCTGTCACCCACGTCAGTTTCTTTCTGCGGGCGATAAACATTGTGAAAACAAGGTGCATGGCTGGAGTTTGGAGTGTGACCCTGTGTTTTTGGACAGCACCGCTCCTACCCCCACATCAGACGCATCCACCTCAACAATGAATGGTTTATGTTCTTCTGGATGTATCAGCACAGGAGCAGAGGAAAACAGTTCTTTTAGTTTACATAAAGCCTTATCGGCTTTGGGAGACCAGGAGAAGGGTATTTTGGTGGAGGTGAGGTGTGTAAGAGGTGCAGCTACCTGGCTGTAGTTCAGAATGAAATGTCAGTAAAAGTTGGTGAAACCGAGGAACTGTTGAAGATGTTTCCTGGAGGTAGGTTGCGGCCACTCGATCACTGCCTTCACCTTGATGGGGTCTGTCTTCACCTGCCCCCCTGCTAGGATGTATCCAAGAAAAGACACAGAGGGTGAGTGAAATTCACACTTCTCAGCCTTCACATATAGTTTGTTCTCTAGGAGCCACTGAAGAACGGCATGGACGTGAGCATGGTGTTCAGAAATGATTAGGATGATTAGGAGATTAGGATGTCATCTAGATATACAAAAACAAACCTGTCCAGGAAGTCCCGGAGGACATCGCTGACCAGCGCCTGGAAGACCCCGGTGGCATTGGTGAGTCCAAAAGGCATCACCAAATACTCAAAAAGCCCTAATGGAGTGTTGAACGCGGTTTTCCATTCGTTTTCCATTCCAAGTGACTTCTTCCAACTGAAGAAATCACTTGGATGAGTGACGAAATGTTTCTCCCACTGAAAACGCTACGTCCAGATGAACAGAATCAACCTTTTGGTACCGATCAAATATGACACCCTGAATGCGTTACTAAAAAAAGACTGGGGAGTGTGACTGAAAAATAACTCTCACTGTAACACCAACCCCCCCCAAACTACCTGGTTCCCTGGAGAATGGCTTGGGTTCCGGGGAGGCAGCATCCCGAAAACAGGGCATAACGGTATACCTGACCTGATAAGGTGTGACCTCAGGGACTGATTTGTGAGGGGGAGTAGACTCCGGAGCAGCGGTGGCCTCCTCTGGAGGTGGCGCAGTACTAGGTGATGCCCCCTGGATAGCTGCCTGGAGCTGAGCCTGACCTTCATTTAACAAATTGAACTGTACATCCTAGGGGGCGTGTCCCATTTCGACCTCGGGACTTATTATATATTATTACTATATTATTACTGAGTATTGTGTTTTCAGGGCAGGTGAAGCATTTTAAAATTTTCTCTGTCCTGATAATTGATTTGTTTTCACTCATAGGTGTAAACCCATATAGCGATAAAGTAGACAAATGTTATTTTTTTCTTACCTCGTTACAACAGCAAATAGAGAATAAAGCATCTCATGGCGGTTTTAGTGTTAACAGCAGCAACATGATTTGGGTGAAATCGCATTACAGTCTCCCACCATGTCGACCATAAATAATTGTTTCCTGTTATATGTAGTCCTGATACTTTTGTGCATTAAAGAGAAGAAAATGAAAAAAACTAAGACGAGTACTGCTGTACTAGCAGCACAGTCTATCTATGATTAATTCAAATTTTTTACTTCATGAACTGAAAAATTGCGTGACATGTATTCTATTTGTAAAACACTTAATTGACTGGTTAGGTGACTTGTCATTAAAAACTGTCAGTGAATGACATTTACAGACCATGAAAATGTATCTGACTCTTCAACCTTTGTGGTAACACTCAACAACCATGAACCCCTCTTGCTGCTGATCTGAAAATGAAGCTAATTGATGCCTACAGAGCACGGAAGGCTATAAAAAGATATGAAAGCACTTCTAGCTTGTAATTTCCACTGTCCAAAATGTCATTAAGAAATGGCAGTTAAGGGGAACTGTGGCAGTAGAGACCTGAAAGAGTAAAAACTTTCCAATAAAACTGCAGGGCAGAAATGGAAAGCTAAACCCTCATATGACTGCAAAAGAGGTTCAAGAAGGCTTAGCTGTCATAAGAGTAATGGTGCGCAATTCCACTCTGCAGTATTATTGCACAATCAGGCTCTACATGACAAAGTCCCCAGAAGGAAGGGAAGAGTCAAATTTTGTCAAGAAATGAAAAGAGGCTAAGGCTTTTTTGCCACTGGAAAGCAAACTTTTGTTTAAATGTTTAAATGTTTTCATTTCTGAGACAGCTCAAAGGATGTTGTAGTGGTTAAGAGTCAGAGGATTACCAGAGTCACTCGGAATTATTTACTAGACCATGAGCTATCATACATTCTATTAATATTAATAGCTTCTGAAAAATTTTAAAGTACTCTCACAAGATGAACACCAGAAAATATTGGGAGAGTTAGATCTGGTTATAGTCCAATGTTTTCATTCTCACAAGTACCACATGACAGGAGATAATTTGTGTCAGCTGTTTTTTCATCAATAAAAATGCTCACTAGTGCCCTGGCAGTAGTTTTGCAAAACCTATTGAAATGTTGACCATTTGGAACACAATGTGAATAACATTTGAACACATGGCAGTATCTTTCCATCATGCCATCCTGTAATTAGTTGTGCCACAACCTGTCACTATACTGACATAAGGCACCAGAAAAAGGGCACCTTTAACTACAATTTTCATCTTTAGCCAGATTGTATGGATGTTATGTCATGTATCCTGTCAGTAGCATTAACCTTTGGGGAATAGTACAGCTCTCTGTAGTTTTACATCTATTAATATTGATATTCTATGACCTTAAAGGTATTCTGTTTGTCCTGAGTCACTCAGTGAATTTACTTTCCATTTAACAGAAAAATTTGCTCTTATGCATCTTCATTAAAGCACCAAATAAATTGTCTTTCCCAAATCCAACCTCTCTTGTCTTTTTTGCTAGTTAGACATAATATGGACCACGTTTAAATTGATATGACCGCATCTCCATGTCTGACAGGCAGAAAATGATTTTTTTCCTGCACTGTAATCTGCTTCTCTTTTTTTGAGTACGATTATTCATATGACATGGAAGCCAGAAGTGATTATCAACTGGACCTTGTGTGACCTCTATGTAAACAGGAGGATATTGGATTTCATATAACCTAATCATCGCAAAGACTTTTGGATGGAGTATTTCTATAAAAGGGAAACCATCAAGTATCTGAAGGTTCTTCATTGTATTTGTCACCAAAGCCATTAGCAGGAGGACACTAAGTCTTCTAAAGATAAGATTAGAATTGTTCCAAGTGAACAGTATTGATTGACTCATAACAATATTGCATGTTCTGCTGTGAGATATATTGGATGGTAATTAAACAAACAGATTGTCAACATGGCAGATATAGGTGTAAAGATCTGACTTACACTGACAAGCACTATCTCAAAATGGCAAGAAGCAGCGTTCAAAGAATTAATACTTTGAAAGACCACTGACCTGTGAAAAGGGCAGAGGACAGTATGCATTTATAAATAGGTATTACTCAAATAGAATCAAACTACTTTTTGTGACTTGTTTCACATCAAAATGTTGGTACACTGATTCGAGATGAAGAGCTATCGTTTGTTGCCAAATGGTTTCAGAAGAACAAACTCTCACTCGTTATAAGGAAATTTCATTTACAAGAATATGCAAAAGAAAAAGTTAAATACTGAACACAGATAATACTGAAATTATTTAAGTTCAATACATCAGATCCTTAGGTGTGATGGTGGATGAAAAATGAACTTGGAAGCACCTTACTAGTTTTTTCCTAAAAAGCTTATGAAGACAGTTGATATTTTGAGCTCTTTATTCATTTTTCAATCCGTTCATTGCAGGGGGTCTCAAGGAGCTGGAGCCTATCCCAGCTGCCATGGAGCGAGAGCCAGGGCACACCCTGGACAGATCACTAGTCTGACGCAGGAATATCACAAAGTGACAAACAACCATTTGCACTCATACCTATGGGTAGAACCACCAATTAACCTCACCCCACTTACTGCATTTCAATGAACTGTGGGAGGAAGCTGGAGTACCTGGAGAGAACATGCAAACTGCATACAGAAAGGCTCTGGGCAGATGGTGGATTCAAACCTAGGACAAGTTGGGTGGTAAAAGTGCTCACCACCATGTCCACAAAATACAAGCTTTTATCAACTTTTAACATGAACATATGTTTATAGATAAATAATTACACTTATCTGAAGACCTGACCTCCATTTTCTAGAATTATTTTAAGCTTTCCATACATATTCACTCATATTATACAGGCATTCTAAGGACTTGCATCCCAAGAGACAGACATTCACATGGTAATAATCTTTAGATTGTGGGAGGAAACCACAGTAAGAGAGCTCTTACTTTGAGCAAGACGATGGCCATCAGATTCAAACCCAGGACCTTCTTGCTTTGAGGCCACAGCACTAAACACTGGACTATGCCAAGGTGCAGCCCAGAGGAGCTGGACCATGAAAAATGTTTCGGATGCAGGATACTCTCAGGTGTTTTTACAGTTGTTCCTCTTTTCAGTCCTTGCAAGCCACCAGCCTAGGGCAGTTTAGCCACATAAGCATCTATAGCTTTTATTTTCTGAAGGCCTTGGGGAGCTCTTCAGACCTTGTGATGATGACGTCATGAAAACACCTGAATTTAGATGTAAAAGTTCTAAACAGAACAGCATCCACCTATATTCTAATCATTCGTACCAAACTAGAAGTCCTAAATTAAATTTTAAGAATTAGAAAGTGCGGTAAATACAAGGGCTTATTTTTTCTGTTTTCTTCCTGTGACTGATTAAAGAATGCATTTCTAATATCTTGCATACCAAAGGGAATATTAGAGCTCTCACAGTCAGGTTCTACTCATTTTAGGCAAGTGCCATGACTAGACTTTGTTCATCTGTTTGCACATATGACTTGACAAAATGACATTTGGGAAATATCTGTATAAAACAGAGGTTTTTAACTCTCTTAGTTAAATTAACACAAATCTCAGGGTTATATCCATTTGTCAAATACAGAGAACTAACCAGGAATTTCAAAAGTTAAAAGCAACAGGAAAACATATACTATGGCTCTGTGTAAACAAAAATATTACAAATTCACAGACAGATGACACAAGTACAAAACAATCATTAAATCACCTGATGCTTCTTGATAGCATTAACATGGTCAGAGGCTAGGAACAATTCACACAACTCACTAAAGTTCCACTTCACTTAGTAGCTACATCAAAGTCTTTAGTCCTTTTATTTTTTTTAACTGTTCAAAGGTTCTAACTTTTCCTCCCCAAATGGAAGGACACAAGCCTGATTTAAACTGTGATTTTCTTCATATTCGCTCAGCTCCAGGCTGATTCTTTTTGTCTGTCTTCAAGGTTAAGAGTTTGACTAACCATCGTCTAGACAGTAGCAGAAGCTCTCGCTCCCACTCTCTGTTCTTTTTCTCCCGTCTCTCTCCATCTCAGGGGTTCTACTTTCTGCCCCAGGGCCATTTGCTCTAAGGGCAGGCATAAGAGAAGTACCATGTATTCGCCTTCGATCACAGTGAGCATTTTTTTTACTTCACCACTCCCCACAGTCCTCTGTGACCAAGCAACCTTGTTAGATTGGTAAAAATAGTAACACCAGCAATGATTCTGAAGAAGCAAGACTCTGTTTTTTAAAAAACAAAAGAAAGGCAAGAGGGAAAGTAGGAAAATAATGAGGGAGAGAGTCTGGAAAATATACGCGCAGGCTACAAAAGCCCTTAGAGTGGCCAGACTTTCTGCTGCCTAGGTGAGAGAGATTAAATGCCCCGACTGGTTTGGGTGATTAGCAATGACCTCTCTTACAGAGTCTACAACATCACAAATAGCTGCCTTTAGCTCCCTTAGACAACAAATACACAGTGTGCCTTTCCAAGAGATTTTTGGAGAATTACTAATTTAAATAATAACATAGTCATTTATTTCTGGTTGTTCCAGGAAGTAGCTTTTTCATTTTAGATACATAATTCATCAACATCTGTTCTTATAGAGTCCTTCTAACATAAGCAATGCATTCATGAATGATTAAATGAAATTAATCTCAAAGGCCAAAAAACCCCATAAAAATAACATTCAACATTAAACTGACAACAGATGACAACAGATGTCCTGAAAGAGAAGTCTGCTTCTCGATATTTACAGTAAGTACAGCTTTGCACATAACATGCCTTCAAAGTTTCATCTAAAGTGTGGACTAAACTTTAGCTGGAACTAAGGTCAAACATTAATGCCATACGTGATATTTTTGGCAGTGGTAGTGGCGGCACTGCAGGGAATGCTCTGCTGAATTCAGCATTAAAACACTAACAGAATAGTTTCCACCTAACTTGTCCTCAATCAATAAGATGCCATTGTAAGTGTTTGCTCTGAAATAAATTGGGAATTCATTTTGTTTTGTTCCTCCTCCCCCTTGCCAGTCTCCACTGATGCTGTGTTCCCACTGTTGGCGTTGGTGGTTAACTTTTCTGCCCAATAATGGAATAGAGTGGACTGCTTATCGATTTGTTTGTCTAGATACAAGTCGACGCCCGCTCTCTGTGGAGCAGCGCTGTTACATTTCTGTGCATTGTGCGGCAGACTGCGGCGTCGATGCTTCAAATTACAGAGTGATAAGAGGTGGTGGAAAATAGGCCAAATGTCAACTAATGATAAACCTGGTACATTTTCAGACAATTTGTTTTCTTTGTGCATTTGATGAGGTCAGTGACGAATCTTGTCTGTGAATTGCCTCTCACCCTGACAACAAGCAATAAGTCAATGCAGGGAGAACTGCATGCATAAGGTTGGCTTTCCTTAGTGAGCACTGTGATAAATGAGCACTATTAGAGATGATGCATGTGATTTTGTGATGGTGACTGCTACTATTACACTGACCTGGCAAATATGTGGATTCTTTTTATTTTAGTTCTAACTCCCTGACTGAGTCATTTCTTTCACTGTGTTGCACCAATGTAGGAGGTTTTTAGTTCATCTAATATCCAGGTGGCTCAGTTCTAGCAAGTGTTCGAGCAAGGGGCCAAAGATCTATCATGTAATAACTGGAGCCAGCTTTTTAGCGAAAGGAGTACAGGTGCCTAAGTGCAGAGGGTGGTGTATAGGTTTGCTTGTGTGTGTGTGTGTGTGTGTGTGTGTGTGTGTGTGTATTAAGGTTGGGGCTGTTGGAGGCAGTGCTTTAATAACAATATACTGTAGCAAATAGCAGGACTTACCAGCCATTGGTGTGCTGTTCTACACTCTCTCTCCATTTGTCTCTTTCTCTTTAATCTCAGACTCTGCTGTCAAGGTCCTATCTTTTTCTCTGTCCTATCACTCAATTAGGCTTTCCTGTCTTTTTAGACTATCTTAGTTTTTTCACTTTAATGTAAAAAAAAAAAAGACTCACCTCTTGTATCTGAAAAATGGCCAACTTGCTCTGAGCCTGCATTTTAGATGGTTGTCTACATTTCAGCCAGTTGTCTCCCCCAAGCCTTATTTACTAATTCTACGCTATGGGAGCAATCGTAATTGTCTTGACAGTCATGTGGTGAAAGAGGCCAACCAGTCAGTGTGGGTGGAGGCATCTTTACACTCACACAGATTCAGCGCTGTCAAGGTCCTTCTGTCCTTAGCCCATAGCCCCTGGACACGGCTGGTCCTGTTGTCTGAGCAGATTAGCATTCAAAGCACAGCAAAACTACACTCAAATTGTAAAATCTAGCACACATACATTAAAATATGCATGTTGCAAACATGTACACGTGTGTGCCAATACTATATGAGCACGTGACTTAGACTACAAGGAGGACGAGTTTCAGGTTACCATACTGCTGCAGAATGCAAATCCCAACAATGTAAAGATGAGGATATGATTTATTAGTTTTTGACAGGTAGAACCAAAGCTGTGTTTTGGGTTGAACTGTGGTTATTTGATAAGAGAGTCCAGCTGAGCATGTCTGTTGTTGGCAAATGGTTCCCTCATTAATCTGACAAACAGCAGTCTATTTCTGGTCAGTGCTTCGGCAGATTTTTGGAGTAGAAATTGAGCATGTAATTCCATTATCTTTTGAATCTGAAATTGAGGAACAATTGGCGTCTGCAAGCCTTTCTAAACATAAACAAACAACAGCTGTGTTTATGCAACTGTTGGAGTCAGCTTGGCTTATAATGAAGCCTAGCTTAGACGTAGCTATTACAGTGTTGTGTATCACTTTATGCTGAATGGAAATCACATTTTCATATCAGATACATCTGTATAACAGGAGATTAGCTGAATAATCTCAGATATATGTACAGTATATCATGCTTGTAACAAGAATGATAATTATATGCAGGGTACGATTTGTTGAAAAAACAGGAGAAGTTTTTTAAAATCAGTTTTATATAATATTTCAGGAACCACAGTGCTCCTGTATACTCTTGCCTTTAAGGGTTTTTATTACCACTGACAATATAACAATTCAGAACTTTAACTAATTAAGTTAATTTCTTAAAAATATATCACTTAAAACCATGTTAGATTTGAACATATGACCACAGGTCAAAGCAATGGAAGATTGTAGATACTTAAAGGTTCCTGTTTGAAACCAGGTATCAAGTGTAGTTTAATGTGTTTTTCTGTCACCTTATGTTTCAAAGTGCAGCCTCAAAAGTCAGCTTTTGATATTTTGAAAATACTTCCCTACTAGAACATGAGAAAATAAGTGATCATTATGCAAGTACTTTCCAAAAAACAGCAACAACATTACGTGAATGCATTGTGTAACACAGCAACTTCTGCAGGTGTTTCTCCTTAATTTGGGTCTGATGCTGATCGACATCTGCACAGCTGAATTCTGCTCTTGGAAAACTGTATTTATCCTTATAGAGACTGTGTGTAACCAGAGAGTTTCTAGGTTCTGAACTTCCTGATTTATGTTGGTGCTTGCTAGATAAACATAACTTAATATAACAGTTGTTGTTTGTATTTAGCTATACCCCTAATTTGTTGTAGCTTTTGTTTCCTACTTCTCTGATTGTCATGTATTGAGGATGTCCTGTCACATTTAGCTTTAAATTCTTAGCAGACCCAACAGCATACATAACAGAGTGCTAGGGCTTTCTAGGCAATATCATATTTTCCCTATAGCAAAAATTATTTAATCACATATATAATGAAAGCTATGTTTTCTAAAAAAAAAAAAAAAAAAAATTTGTATTTTTTTTTTTTTTTTAAAAAAAATTT